>JAUJYS010001963.1:0-15891 GCA_033995665.1 Melogona broelemanni
AACGAAAGCCTGTGCCGGGAATCGAACCCGGGACCGTAGGCTCACTGAGCCATCGGTTCGTACGCTTCCCAGCAGCGCGATTACAGGAACGCGCCACCGCTCCCAGATTTGAAACGGAAACGTTGGTACGTCCAATAACATATTACAACGTATCAACAGGGTTAAAAAAAAATAATCTCGAAAAATGCGTGACAATGCTGTACCTCGATGTGGGCTGTGCAGCTGGGACATCGCTTGCTGTTCTCCTTAACCCAAGAGTCGGACAGCATTCCCTCCACCAGGCGCTGCAAATGCGCCTTGCCGTATCGCGACTCCAGCGCCATCTTCTCTTCGTGCGTTCCGTTCTGGTAGGTCTCGAACAGCTTTTGAAATTCACCTAAGGGATGGGGAAGAAAAATTAGTGGTTCAGTGAGTACCAGAAATCATTTATTGGCATTAATACTACCATCATAAAAAAATACCCGCGTTATACCCGCGTTAAGTGTCGAAAATAGTCGACGAAATAGCGGTTCAGCACAGCTCAGGAGTCTGTTTTCTTCTTGACATTTTGAAGAAATTTCGGTAAGTATTTTTTTTTCAACTCGACATGAACTGATGAAGGGATGGGATTGGCAGCGGAATATCCGCGTGCCTTTATCCTCCGAGCTACCGGACAGGCAGCCCAGGAGGAGTTAGCCACCCCTTAGCCTCAGCCGAGACATCGACAAAGAGGGGTGTTGTCACCAGTACCACCCCAGGATCGAATAAACTAGAGCCTGCGACGGGAATCGAACCCGGGACCGCTCACACTGCAGTCGGTTGATAAACCCACTGAGCAAGACGGATCGTACAATTTGAAATTGACACGATTGAAATCACACAATGACAATTACAATCCACGCAGCCGTACATTTTTTTAACGATTTCCTAAAATATCAAACATAACAGATTTGACATAATTGATTTAAAAAAAAAAAAAAAAAAACCAGATAACAAAATTCATTTGCCATCAAGTATTCCTATTCCGCCACTTACTGTCTTTCATCTTGCACGGCTCCACGCCGTGGTACCCCATCCGACAAAACAGGCAGAACACGAAGGAACAAGCCGGGCAGGAGGCCATGGTGCAATTGGGTTCAAGGAGCACGGCGCACTGGCAGGCCACCCGCGGACAGTAAATCACGTCGGACATGGAGTCCAGGGTGGAGGCCAGGAGAAGCGCGTCGTATTTGGCGAACAACTCGGGGTTCACCAGCTCCCTCACCTAATGAAAATACAAAGCAGAATCACGTATCGGCAAAAAAAAAAGAGTTGTGAAGAGTACGAGGGAAAAGAACGACGATTTTGACTCAACGCGTTCTATGGCGATATTCCGCGTTTCAATGACGATTATGACAACAGAATATTCGGTACCTATCGAGACGCTTGGGAATTTATGGATTGCATATTTTCACCAGTAACCCGGGATCGAATAAGGGAAAGCCCGAGTCGGGAATCGAACCCAGGACTGCACAAGTTTCATGGCTTTTAATCACTTTCATTCCGAAAAAAGACGAGCAAGTACGAAAATTTATATTTCTCTCTCGAAATTATTTTGGAGAACTCCATCGGGAATTGAACCCGCATCACCGGCATAGTGTATTTTTTTTATTCCGGAGCACTGTAGTGGATAGCACTACAGGATATTGGTTAAAGGGCAGGCCGCCTACTGTGAGGGGTTTTCAAACGGAAACGTTGATAGACCCTCTTAACAACAATCGGAAATCGAGGCATGGTGGACCCAAAAAACGTAAGAATCTCAATGGGATATTCACGAGTCTAGTTGGGTCTATATCTCACCTGCGAAGGCAGAGCTTGGGACGGGCACTTATCATTTGGACAGGTGAGGCACTTGACGTTCCCCTGCTCGATCTGCACCTCGAAGTAGCTGCGCATGCACTCCTTACAGTAAACGTGCTCGCAGCCCTTGAAGGCCATGCACTGGGCGCCAGACCGTTGCTCCAGGCACACCTCACAGGTAAAGGTGGCGACGGCGAAGGCGCGCTCGCCCTCCGATCGATTGTGGTCCAACAGGATCCGCAGCAACGTTCCCGCGTTGCAGGACGGTTCGGGCGCGGCCCAGTCCCGGTCACTACCGCGTCGATGGTGACGAACGTCTGCCTCGCCACCACCGATTGTTTGTGTGTCGGATGTGGGGGCGTGGCTACTTTCGTGTCGATTCGCCGATTGGCCGACGGCACCGCCCACAGCCGCCAATTCGGACGTCGACTCGGCCCCACCGGAGGCGGGGATACGAATGCGCGTGTCCGCCGATTGGTTGGCTGAGCTCACGTTCTTTCTCGCGGAGAGATGCACAGTTTTGGTGTCGGTGGTGTCACGTGGGGTCGGACGGCACGGCGGTGGTGGTGGAGACTTTGGTCGCTGCTGAGCGCTCACCCACGACAGGTCCAACCGGTCGCCAATGCCCAGGTGTGACAGGGCTTCCTCGGTGAGAAAAGCGGTCCACAGAAAAAGGATAACGTCGCCTTTGTTCTCCGACCAGATGTCCTCCAGTCGCCGGCACAATATGGCGAGCTTGAAATAATGATAAAATATTTTAATTGAAAATCATATTTGTTCTCACATATGAAATTATTATACACAGGCATAATACTTTATTTTAACACTAGGCCGTGAATTACCTGTTCGCTACTGAGCCATTTGCAACACAGCTTGAAAATGGGTTTGAGGGTCGAAGGATAGTTGGGCGGCAGTCGAAAGTGGAGCTGAATCGGCGGCAGAAACTTGAGCTGATATTCCTTCGCAAGATTCTCGCCTATTAATCAATATAAATGCAAAGAGGTATTATTAATTTAAAATACAAAATGCCATTATTCGTGAACTATGAACACCATGTGAACTTAAACATACGATATGAGGGTTTGATATCGAACAAGCATGGATCCCATTGCTTTTTAAAATATTATACCCGATCACTGTAATAAATACTACTGCAGTAGATTCTGTACCCCTAGTGTTCCTATGGCAATATGTCAGTGCCACATTTTCCCAGTGTACCCTGGGATCGAATAAGCGAGAGCCCGCACCGGGAATCGAATCTGGGACCGCAACCGATTGCACTAGCGACTGGGCTAGTCGAGATTTAGCTTTACTTCCGTTCTCAAGGAAAGAGCCCCTACGAATTTCTATCGCCCGATAAATTTCGGAGGTCTCGTTCAGGAATCGGACCCGCGTTACGGACATAGTAGCCCGATTCGCTAACCACGACATAGTCTTTGTATGACCAAAAGCAGTGTTAGGTAGGAACGGAACGGAAAGTTCCCGTTCCTAGGAACTGGTTCCTTTTTTGAGGAACGGAGGAACGCATAGGTTCCCTTTTATTTTTAAGGAACGGGAACTGGTTCCTTTTTTCATCGGAGGAACGGGAACTGGTTCCTTTTCAAAAGAAACGAACCCATCACAGTGTTGGTAGGAACGGAAAGTTCCCGTTCCTAGGAACTGGTTCCTTTTTTGAGGAACGGAGGAACGCCTAGGTTCCCTTTTATTTTTGAGGAACGGGAACTGGTTCCTTTTTCATCAAAGGAACGAGAACGGGAACTGGTTCCTTTTTAAAAGGAACGAACCCAACACTGACCAAAAGTACTTGCCTCTGCTAGCGCCGTGCAAATCGTCGAATCCGGTGACGCAGATGGGGGCGGGCAGGTCCAGGTGGGCGCAGAAGAGGCCCGAGTAGCTGCCCTCCTGCACGCTGAACACGCCGGGCTCGAAAATACTGGCCATGGCCAGCAACTCGTCCTCCTGTTCCTGCACCTCGCGGTCCGGCGGCGGTGGGCGGACAGCGGTTGACGGCGGCTGGTTCGGCCGTTTGCCGCGATAATTCTGCTTCGGTCGGGCCCCTTGCCCACCACGGTTCGGCATTTCGGGCGCCAAAGAATATCAAAGGTAGATCGACCTGGTGTGAAAATCAAATAGAGACAATAGCATGAGCATCAGATTCAACTCTTTTACGACGCGCCATACATCTTCCTATTCTTATTATTGTTATTACAGTATATTTATTTCAAGTATTGGGAAAAAATAAAATTATCTTGAGTGACTTGTAATCACCATTAGGATCATGTTAGGATCTTGTTAGCAATAATAACTAACCACAATGCGTAACCAAAACCACAAAATAGATTAAAATGAACAAAAAAAAAACACCTCCAAAACAAGCAAACAATATATTTGTAATTGACAAAAGCTGATTAAACGTAAATAAAATCAGAGATATAAAGTCTGATTATCAAACACTTTTAATCCGTCAGGTACATACGTATGTCCTCTGTACCTGACGGATTTATGGAATATATTTGTAATTTCGTATAACAGGTCAATAATTTTTCAAACGTAAGGAATATCTGACTTGCGCCGTTAATTGCACATGTATTTTCGGAATTTTGTATCTCAATTTTTTTTTCAAAATTCAATTTAATGCCCCCTGTTGACAAATATTTTTAACGAGCGTTTGCTTTACTAAGCGTTTACTGCTAATATATTTTTTTTTTTACATCGTCAAAAAATGAACGAAGCAAATTGCCGTCCGGGGAAAAAAAATATGCTGAAACAGTGGTGAATTTTCCAGACAAACTCAATTCAACGTTGGGTGAGGGGAAATTCTTAAATGAGGAAGTCCTACTGCAGGTAACGCCCCGTTAGTTACATGTATCTTTAGACAACACAAACCTATTGACCTACTTTGCCGCTATTCTGAGATCCTCAGCAGTTAAAGCATTACAAGATCCCGCTCTTAGTTCTCACAGTTCTGTATACTGTAAGGGTATGGTAGCCCTGTGTTGTAGTCAAATAGTGTCATTTCAAGATGGTCAGTGGTAGCCCACTTGGTGGTGATGGAATGGAAGGCGACTTATGAGTGAATAAAATAAATTAAAAGAAGGAGGGGAAAAGGGTTGGTTAAGATTAGAGGGAGGGATTGGTTCGATGGGGAAGGGGGTTATGGGTCGAGGTATATGTGTAGGATAGGAGGCAAAGGACGAATGGCCATGAGCGAGATGATTTTTGACGGGATTTGAATGAGGGGCTTCTACTAACTCTAGGGGGAGGTTGTTCCATTATGCGACAGTTTTGATGAAGAAATAAGATTTTGAGTAGTTGGTTTTAGCAAAGGGCAGTTCGAGTTTAAAGGAGTGACCTCTTCCTTGTCTTCTAGCTCGGGTCATACATTTATTGGGTATGAGTGTGGTGAGGTTATTGCCAATGGAGTAGAGTAGTTAATGTCTGTGAGGAGAGAAGGGGAAGTTTAAGTTTGGATACCTCATTTGTGATACATGTGCCTCTGCTGTAGTCACGTAGGATATGCCGGGTTGCGCTGTAGCCTACAGTAAATGCACCGTATAATATTATACGAAAAGGCACGAATTTGCCTAGGACCGGTAAAATATTACAAACAAATAATCCAGGGTTTTCAGTACCTTCGCTTATCCGCCACTTCGAGCCCAGTTGGATTACCAAATTATATTTTTTCTGCGGTAAAGCGACAACGTTCCCGACGTATTCCCAAGTATCAGGCCGGATGAACCGCTGGCATGCTACGCTTATATACAATTTTCAACCACTTTCACGTTCTTTCAAACTCTCTCGCACGAGAACATTGCACCACGTTACCACCACAAACGTGTTACAAATGATGTCACGGGATTTTTCGGCATTAGTCACTCAAAAAAAGGCCTTAAAATACCAAAGTCTTTACCCGGTTTCCATGCAAAACGCAACCCCCTACCAACAAGGTTCTCTCCCCCTAAGTTTAAACAATATTTACCCTATGTAGGACCTTGAAACGCAAGTTGAATCACGGAGAAAGCCTTTCTATTCGAAATTGATCATTGGGTCATAGTCGGTTTTCGATGATATTTGTTATTTGATCAATTTTTATCGTCGGATATAAACAAACCACGAACCACATGGCAACTCATGAACTCGCAATTTCCAAAAATGCAATCAGCAATGATGCCGGGTTAAGCGCATTCACGTGATTACTAAGCGCTACCATGTGCTTGTGCAACGCTTTTTAGGGGGGGGGGGCCAGAGTAATCATTATCTCACCTTACACTAGATGGCGCTAAATGGATGAATGGAAGAAATCAAATACCGCCAAATTCGAATCACGAATTTAAAAAATTTGGATTGCAATTATATTCATTTAATTTAAATTATCTCATGTAAAAGCGTTAAAAATCCGACATAATTTCGTTAGTCAGATTTATGAAAATAAAAACACAAATCTCGGATCGATTTTAGGACAAAAAAATTAAATTATAGATTTTTTTCGACGTTTTATATCGTAATCTGAGGTAATGATGACTTTAGATCAATCTAAACTTCCAATAATACTTTCTTGCAAATATCAATACATCTGTAACCATTAGAAAAAACCAATACGTTGACAAATATTGCAAAATATACATTATTTATTCTGATAAATTTCTTAAAATTTTTAACAATTTTACAAAACAATGTTTTTCAAGGAAGAAAAAAAACTGATAAGACGTTGGGGCGAGAAAAATTATATACATTTTACCTCAAATTTACAGTAACCTTCCTAAAGGAGATTAAATTTGATAGAAATTGACTGCACGGTCGGGCAAGCACAAAAGAACCATAGTCTAAAAACTTGTTGAACTGGCTTGCTCAAATTGTTTTTATTCGAAACCTTTAAAATAAATTTATATTTGGTTTAGATTTTTTTATCTGAGTTCGTGCGTATGCCGAAGTAAATGACTATTGAAGTTATTCGTCAGTTATAAATTATATGTTATAAATAAAATTGCCAATTTTACAACCTACTTGGTACGAAAGTTCTAGGTTTGTTTTCCAATCGGTAATAAACGCCATTTGACTGCATGAAAATCAATAAAATTTCGACAATCCCGATGAGAACTATTCAGAAAAAATGTAATTTACGAAACAATGCTGGAACATTGGGCAATAGTGTGGAAATAAGTGTAATTAAAAAAAAAATCCGGAGAAAGGTTAGTCAAATTTGTATTTTTCGTACAAAAAAATAAGAATTTTAAACGGTCAATCAGCCTGTCACACAATCCTTCAAATGATATAGATTTCTCTCCAGGAGCCTAGGAAAAATAGCGATTTTTTAGGCAGTGTTCAAGAGAAAATAGTTATGTATGAACCTTATTTGTGTTTGCTTATTTTACTCTCATGTTCATTTTGGGGATTCGAACAAAAATGTTGGCGATTTGAAATGCAATTCGAATTAATCCATCTGGCAACATTGTCAAGCGAAAACCAGCCAACGAAATTTGGTTAACCGACAAAATAGATCAAATCATTTTCAAGAGAAATTGTAGAAATGACATCTTTTTAATTGACAATTGTTGCAAATACAGTTTAATATTAATTTTTAATACTATTACTTCAGTAAGTTATCAAATATAGAAATAACATTTCTTACTACATCTTTTAGAAATATAATTTAATAATATTTATTTTTTAGTTTACCTGGAGAAAAGCATCTACAGCTCCTGATACAAACGTATAGGATACTTTCTTCGAGCCAATAGCGAAAATGTGAGTACAAACTGAAAATTTGGGCCCGTTTCACGCAGAGAACAACGTGACTCAAGAAACAAAAATATGAACGGCCGAACCAAGAGAGGATCAAAATAAATTGACGGGGAAAGAAAGCTGTACGATTAGCCGACAAACAATAATTTTTGGATCTCGACTTCGACCGTGTTTTATCTGGCACAACGTTTTCTTAGAAAACGTCTCAGTTTTCCAAGTGATCCTTCATAGTGCGTGCATTACGAATGTGAGGTGCTGCGGCGTTGCTGGAATATAAAACAAGATCTAGAGATATTTTTTTCCCTATGTACACGCGCGAGAGAGACGGGGCCGAGAAAATACGACACTGCTAAAATATTCGCCCGGCCTCTCAATCTATCTCTTTTAATCAGACCTACAAAGGCACTTTGTCATTGTAGGCACTCAGGGGAGGTGGGAGTGGGGGTGTGTGGGGGGTCGATACAAATACAAATTGAATTTGGTGGTGGCAAGACTCTAATCAATCTATTTACAGTGGACGCAAACCACCTATTGTGGCTGACCACGATTTCCCAAAATTAAAAACTAGCCTGGCCAACGGTGGTGGGTATAAAGTGGAAATTTCTCGGTGTACGAAATCCCGTTTTGAATAAAAAATAAATAAAATCGTAAGGGAAAGCCAAACGTGACCGCTTGGTGGCGTTGATACCAAAAGTATTCAGTTAGCCGGGTACAGAAACAAATCCAATGTAGATTATCTCGTACCAAGAAGAGTTCCCCAAAACTAACATCCAATTTTGAAAAATTAACTATTTCGCGAGTGACACGTGTATTAAAATAATTTTTTTATTCTAATCACTGAAGTGACTGAAGTGATTACTACAGAAGCTTCTGTACCCTCCGTGTTGCTACGGCAATATGTGAGGGACACAGTTCCACTAGCAACCCGGGATGGAATAAACGAGAGCCCTTGCTGGGAACCGAACCCAGAACCGCCGCACCGCAATCGGTTGAAAATACCTATTGGGCTACGACGAGTAGTACGATTCATGCTTTTGCATTATTGCCTTTTCAAATTTACATGTCATTTTAGAAATTCTTTGGAACGATCAGAATATTGCTCGCAAAGTCTAATAATCAATTTAGAAACCTAGGTTGTTCCATGGACAGATTCTTGTTTCGATTTGAGATTTCGTCACCTGACAATTTCCACTCTGTTGGCCAAAATCCTGACGCTGTACAACTCCAAAAGCGCAAACGCTTTACTAATTCGGAACTACGGTGGGGGTAGGTGGAGGCGACAAAATTTATCTTTTGTGCCCAGAATGCAATTTTTAATTTTCGCAAGCCGAAATCACCGATATTTCGGGTCCCAGGTTCACAAAAATAGAGACACCTGTTCTGATCATACGTCACTAATTTTACAAGTTCCGGTTCCTTCAAATCGGACACTTTCTACCGCATTTAAACGTGTTTCAACGAGAGTGGCACCAGCGTCCTTTCTCACACAAATGTTTTAAGAATTCGGCTCAGCACAGGTTCACTCTGCAAAGTGCGTTCGAAAGGGTGGATCGGTGCAACAAAATAAGTTCTAGACTTCCAAAGAAAAAAATATTGGATTTACCGACAACACGGCAAAATACGTTTTACATTCGTTCAAAAACGATTCTAGCTTTAGTCAAGATTCCACCGGTAAATATCTCCCATTGAGAGAGAAAAGAGTCGATTCTACGAAACACGACGCAGAAAAAAAAACCGTGACACAAACTTGTCAACTCTGCTGGAGTTTTGACCTGGGTTTGGGGTTGGGTATGGGATTTCACCGAATGATTCGATAGATTTGAACGGGTTCCACGGGGAACCGTTCCACCATCTAAACGCCACTGCATATCAACCATTTGGCGAACCTGTGATCAAATTTAGTAAGTCACGCAACCAAATACCCTCATCGACAAATATAACAATTAATCGACAACTATTTTCCAAAGTTAAAATCGGAACGGAAATTCCGACTTTGTAACTCTGCTCGTCTTTTCTACGTGCCCCCGAAACATTCGAGAATTTTGGGACCAGAATTTTGTAGAATTGGGATTGGGCGAAGGACGTTCCAAAAAAAAAAGTCACTAGGGGGTGTAGGGCGGCGGAGGCGGCAGAAACGCCAACTGATGATTGGTGGACAGCTCCAGGCGTCCGGCACCGGCGGTCGGATGGTTGACGGAGAAGGTCTCCAGCCCGTCGAACTCCTCCAGCAGGGCGTCGTCGTCGTCCTCCTCGTCCAGGTGGGCGTAGCGGCGCCGGCACCCGCCGTCCGCCTCGTTGCCACCGCCCTCTAACGGGTAGCGACGCAGCAGGTTGGCGGCGGCGGCCAGCACGGCCACAGCGCCTGCCGCGGTGATGAGGTAGAAGCCGACGTCGAATTTGACCTCCACGCGGGTGCCGCGATTGGCCTTGGTCTGCTCCTGCTGGTGGGCGATGAGAGTGGACACGTAGTAGCAGAGGCCGATGACCACCACGCAGAACACCACTGTAGCATTCCACAGGAAATAAAAATTAAATGTAAAACAATAATTAGTACGATTTGTCGTAACCTAGTCCATATTACGGCCACCGTACTGTGGTGAAACCTACTGGTGAAAATGTGTCCATCAGACATTGCCACAACAACACGAGGGGCAGTCGTTAGTAACGACTAAAAGAGATTCTATTAACAACAATCACTGTAACGACTCGTTCCAGTGATTATTGTTGTTATGTCACTCGCGTCGTCTCCGGACCCCGACCCTCGATGCATGGGAGCATGAGCCCCCCCCCCCTGAGTTTTCTTGGCAGAATACAGAGGTGGTGTGCCATTGCTTTCCCCTGCGCAGTACCACGAGCCAATCCAATGATTGACTACACCGGGAATCGAACCCAGATCCGCAGTACGGCGAGCGAGCACGCTCACCACTCGGCAAGATCACAAAAAATAAAAATCACAAATAAAAAAGCATGAAAAAAGTTATTCGACCAATTTTGACATAAGAGAGCCATGTCTGGTGATGATACACTGCATTAGATAGAAAGTGTGCCTTGTTATTTTCATTTAGAGAATTTTCAAACCGATACAAACTTTACATTTTTCAACACTCGCTTTATTTGCAGACATAGATGCCTGCAATATTTTTTGACAGGGAGGCCTTTTAATCTGAATTCATGTTCGATATCGGTTTGATAACGCGATGAAACCCTTCACGACCTTCCACTATATATATGGGAACGGTTAGAATTTCGTATTTTGGCTCTTTGTGATTCGATTGTGTTGCTTTAATACGAGTACAGTTTGGGAAAGAGATGATTGCTCACCCGTGAGAACGCTACCGACTGCGTTCCTCTTGAGGAGCTTCAGGACGCGATGGGTGACGCCCAACGTGTTGGCGAAAAAGGCGAACAGGCTGGCGAAGATGCTCAGAAACACGAAGGTGATGATGAATCTGGTGAGGGTGACGATCTGCGGCGTCACGCAATCCACCATGACTAGGAAAAAAAGAGAATAGAAACGGCGCTTGTGACTTGCGATCAAGATATACGGAGTTAGTGAAAAACAAGATTAGGAAATCCAATATTTTCCTTCAGTTTTCTTTAACATTTTTTTTATCTTACAAGATCCTATCTTTTCTTTTAATTTCTTTGAATATATTTTTAGCCTACGCGATACTTTATTTCTTTCAGTTTCATTGAATATATTTTTTGCTTTCGAAAAACTATCTTTTTAGAAAATCCACAAGATTAGAAAATCCAATATTTTCCTTCAGTTTTCTTTTAAGATTTTTTTAAATCTTATAAGATCCTTTGTTTTCTTTCAATTTCCTTGAATATATTTTTAGCCTACGCGATACTTTATTTTCTTTCAGTTTGCTTGAATATATTTTTTGCTTTCGAAAAACTATCTTTTCTGTTAATTTTCCTAACATTCATATTGATATTTTTTTAATCAATATATTGTCACAATTATATTTATTAGTATTTTATTTTATTTATCAGTATTTTAACGGTTGGACACTGTATTCTAACAGTTTTGAGCAGCTTTGACAAGCAGGATTTTTTATATCAATTAATTTTATGGCGTTTTCAGGATATTTTGCACATTTTTTGACAGTTTGAAGTTCTCCAACTGAACCAAAGTAAAATATTCACCCCTAGTCATGTAATGTTTCCAACTTGCGACGCATGAGTTATCTGACGTCGCCAGTATACTTAGGTCGTCCTATGAAATTTCATTTAAATATTAGAAACAACATATTGTTGGCCTACAATGATTGTGATTGCGGTTTCCAAGAGACGGATTTTTTCCTACGAGCGCCTACTTTCGTCGGAATGGAAGTTAAACAGTAGAACTCGTGCCTGTACGTCGTCAGGTGCACTTTAGCTATCCCTACCTAGGTTTCAAACTTAGATTCAAGGAACACCGCCACAAGATTGGGTTTCAAGCTTTGATTGGCAAAGTTAGGACGAATACATCAACTCATGCGTAGCCACTTGGAACCATTACGCCCCACCCCGTCATTTACAAAATCAGAGGATACGTACTTTCGCCGTCTCCATGGTACACGATCTCGGTGACGCCGTCGCTGGTGTCATAGGTTGCGGGCCGCGACAAGGCTGAGTCGATGGAGCCACTATGCGGCCCGCCGCTGCTGCTGGTGTACTGAACGTCGAAGTACCCAACGTAGAAGAACTCGTACAGGCCCAGGTACTTTTTGGGGCAGGATGAGCCGCCCCGGAAATAGAACCAGCGAGGCTGGGACAGGGAAGTGGCCAAGAGGGCCAGCACCACGATGGACAGAATAGCGGCCAGGATATTTCGCTCCTTGGTCTTGACTCGCCAGCGTCTTCGACGATGAAAGTTCGTGGGCGAATACATTGTGTCAATTACAAGTTCCTGGTGATGCAATTGAATGGGTGGCTAGCGTCACCCAATATCGGTGGCGAGCACTCCCGCGCTACTGTTGGAACGGCGTTACTCTAGCCTCGGTCGTGAACACAAAGGTAAAGAAAAGCTAGGATATGCCTGGTCACTTTGGGATCGGTGCGAGTTAATAATAATGAAGTCACTACTACTTACTCAAACGCTGAAACGCCATTTTTGCGTTAAAATCCTTTTAATATTCTAAATTTAGTCGCGGAAACTGAGTCGCGGAAATTGTCTCGGAGAGACGCCATCTTGGTTTTTTTCTCTATACACTGGTGTCGCTGATGTAGTCAGTTATTTACTTAAAAATATAATTTCTCATAAAACGAAATTATAAATAACTTTACATAACTGTTCTTAATTTATTATTAACAAGATTTTAAGCACAAATATTGTAGTGTATTTAAATATGCAATATAGATTATACTTTAGTTTACAAATGTTTTTTAAAATATTTTTGGACATGAAAATATATATTAGAATTCCCTATAATGGATGTAATGCGCGGTTGGAACGAGCACACTGCGACCCTTTTCCATAATAGTTACCCAATATTAGCACTAGATGTCGATAGAAGGTTTCATGATTAAATTTTTTTAAACAGCCCGGGAAATTTGACTGCGTGCTCGAAATAAATACGGCAAATTAAATTAATATGTCAATTGAAATTCAACAGATTGCATTCAATAAATCATAAATCAGTGAAATAAAGTCTGATGGTAAGACATTTTTAATTCGTCGGCTACAGAAGAAACAAAAACCGGAACTTTCGGCGCTGATGTCTTTTTAATAAATGTTAATACGAAATTAATGAATAAATTGATTTTCGTATACTCGTATTATTTCTTTCGTTTTTTTTTATTAATGCTAGCATTGTGGTCGCTAATTTCCAACAACAAATTAACAACAAAACAAACAAGCGATTAGTTATTACAAAATATACCAGCAAGAAGCTTGCCCTTTGGCAATTCCGAAAATAATGCACTAAGTAACACTTAAGTAACGGTAACTGTTCCTTTTCCTTTTGTCGATAAGTAACGAGGAAACTACTAATTTACTTTACTTTTACACTTAATGACTCTCAATTCAATTAATTATGTTAATGAAATCAGCCTCGTTGTATTTAAATCTTTGGGCATGGATCGGCGCATATTTGAAAATACGATTCCATTGTTCCGGCGGCCACGTGCATCAACGTCGTGTACACAGTTTCCTGGAACGGAATGGATAATGTCAAAAAGACGAAAAAGTCATGTTGAATCATAGCAATTTTGGCATTTATTCTTTATTAACGTAATCACGAATCACCAATTCACAATTTCATTTATTATTTGTTTGAAGCGTACAAAATATTGAGGTATTTGTTAAACGAACCAAAATACGGGTGAAACATGAAAATGTATGGAGTATTTTGCATTTAACGGTGAAGTGGTTGTAAAAGCGATACTGTAAGTATTCTCACGTCCCTTTTTCCGATTGCAGCAATTATTAGCAATAGAACAGAACAGTAAACATTATAATGTTAGTGGTGAAGGAATAGTGGGCATGGATCCGGACAGTACTGCACATAGGTCTCCATCTTCCCTGCGGCCACCTCCATGAGGGTCGTGTAGGTGGTAAGCTGAAAATTCATGCAAATAAGGATTACAAATGGGATGAATTAGTCGCAATCGTTTCTATAAGTAGCAGTGACTTAAGCGTATAAATTTAACACTTACGAAACCACAAATGTTTATTCAATATTGTAATAAAGCAACTAAAATTGTTATTTTATTTTCCCTGTAGGATTATTGTATTTTTCGTATATACACACTGTACACTCTCGAGAAATAGTTTTCTTTCCCCAAGTAAATTATTATATGTATATATATTTTAAAAATATGATTATGTGTTTGACCGAGCCATAAAAACATTTTACTTGATTATTAAAAGCGGATTGATTCAAAGTTTTTTCAGAAGTATTCTGTATATATCTTCTTTCATGAAAAAATTATGATTTTTATTATAATTATTTTTTAAATTTAAAGAATTCGCTTTATGGTGTTAAGATTTGGCTTTATGGTAACTAAATATTTTGGTATTTAGAAACTCATGTGAAATGTTTATGATGGATCGGTCATTATTTGGATGAATATATGAAATGTTAAATACTCATATGTGAACATGTTCGTACAACAGAAAAAAAACCACTTACCTTGTTCAAAACTGGTCGCGTGGAAAATACATTAAACATTCCAGAAAA
The DNA here is from genome assembly GCA_033995665.1 of Melogona broelemanni. NCBI lineage: Eukaryota > Metazoa > Arthropoda > Diplopoda > Chordeumatida > Chordeumatidae > Melogona > Melogona broelemanni. The sequence goes on from JAUJYS010001963.1 coordinate 14,730, forward strand.
CGTCAGATTCTGTTAACGACAAATTTAAATGTCAAAATCAATATCTATCTGTGAATAACAATATATGACTTTTGATAAAAAAATTAAGTTCTAAAATGTATCGTAACTGCTTTATTTTCCCTTTTTATTTTTAACAAATCTAACTATTCAAATCTAAATTCAAACTTGTACAACGCTGCTCGTACATTATCATTTTTGCTCGACTTTACCTGCTGCCCCATCTTTTCCATGCACTTTTTAGCGGGCCCCCTTCGGTTGTCAAACGACGGTGGCTCCTTCCAGTGGTCGTAGTTGGTTTCCACCAGGTACCACGGGCTAGACGCATTTTTCTTATCGCCGATGTTCCAAATGTCGAAAGATGTCAAACCTCTGGTGATGACGGAAGCCTGTCAAACCGAAACAATGCCAAGTTTAGACACACCTTTTTTCTAGTTGGCTGTTGGCTTGGGAAATGAAATAAAAAAGTTCCATTCCTGTACAGAAATGAAAATCAAAGTTTTTCCTGCAAAATTCAAAGCTATACAGTACATGAAAAATTAAAAGTAATAGACATAAAACTTAAAGCATAAAACATAAACTATTTCAAAGCGATAATTCAAAGTCTTTGATGAACAAAATTCAAAGTGATACATTTAATATTCAAGAATTGCTCTTTCATATTTTCAATGTCTAGTGTGCTAGTCTTGAAATTAAAAAAAAAAAGTGTGATAGTGAAACGATGTAATCAGTAAATTTTTCAAAAAATTAAATAAACATTCAAATGTTAAAATTTCTAGCACGCTCGAAATGACCAATCGTGATAACCAGCCTTGAAAATAAATCTGATTCTCATACCTGTCCGGATTTGTTCCCTCCCAGAATGAAGTATACGGGCGCCAGCAGTTTAGACTTGGCCAGAGATTTTTGGGCATCCTCATAGGTGGTTGAGTTTTCCATGACAGATCTGGTGAGGAAGCTCATCCAATGGCCGCTTCGTTTTCCCAGGATCCACTCAATGATTCCTGTTTGGGGAAAAACAAATTAATATTATTTCAAATGCGTAGCATACAGATCAGCTGTATTTAGTGACATTCGCATTTAGATCAGACTAGTAAATGTGCCCGGCTACGCCCGGGGTAAGGTGAGGCGCGAAAATGGATCAGCAATTAATTTTTGACGTCCC
>JAUJYS010001964.1:0-15891 GCA_033995665.1 Melogona broelemanni
GCCTGCGCCGGGAATCGAACCCGGGACCATCCGCTTAGTAGTCTATGACCATAGCCACTGAGCCACGGAGGCCGCACTGAGTTAGTTGGTTAGGCGCTAGAACTGTTGTTAGGGGTATGGTAATGACATAGGTAGGGATCTTTAACGTTTAGCTGACAACGTAGAGGTCCGGGAACCATGGCTTTACTTCCATTTCGATGTATGGCGAGCTGAGGATCCCGGCTGAAAAATTCTCGGTCGAGAATAGAACCCGCCTTCACGGGCATAGTTATCGAACACGCTAACCGCTACACCACCCGGTGCCTCTCGGCTTGGATTTGGGTGTCTCAGGAGGCTGAGCTGGTAGACAGATATATAGAGATATACGTTGTACAATATATTTTGCCGGTGGTTGTACTTACTGTATATATATGATGCAATGGCTGAACGCCTGATTAAACGCACTATTATGTAATCCGGCGGGTAGTGTGGAGCGAAATGGAAACCGATGTGAACAGGCGTGCGGCGTCGGGATCAAGCTCACGTGAGCGATGGCGCGTTCCCCGCCGCCCGGCAGCGCCCCCACATGACGGGGCAGCGGAATTAGGATCTGTACACTGAAAATAGAAGTGTCTTAAAATTGTGTCAGATTTTTTAGTTTATATAATTTTAATTGGTTAACTTCGGTGATTGTGAAAACATAAACGTACCCATTTGTAGTGCATACCCATTGATTATTCAGAATATTTTTAAGAAGTTTATATCATAAAATTTATGTTGTAACTTATGTAATTTAATAATGTTGTAATTTATCTTGTTCAGAAGAAATTTACTCATCAGATGCAAATTTAAACAAATCGTTCTCGACTTAACGATTTATCATTTTGTGATACCCCTATGGCTAAAATAAAGTTTTGTTGAACATTAGGAAGCCTACCGAAAAAATTGTAGAACTTTAAGAAAACCTATGGCAGATGAAAGCAAATAGCGGATATCCACATGAAAATGTGAATATCCTTGAAGGATATCCACTCAAATTTTTACTTTTTATGTTGGCTTTTCTTTAAGGAAGCAAAAATCAATTGCCAAGTGGATGATGCTATATAATTTTGCTGACGCAAGCTGAAATTGGCGCTTCGAAATTCCGTGGCCTACGTTTTTTCCAAATTTCAAACAATTCGGTTAAACACTTCCTAATTATACGGGAAATTCGGTAATTGCTTTTTTTTTTTTTAATGCCATCGGGAAATAATAAATGAAGCAATGCACAAGCTGTGGATTAAAATGAAAGGAACATTTTAAGTTATTGCGATTTGAAGTGCAGCGAAGAAATGAGATTGCCTAACCCCCATTCACTCCCTTCACCTCCCCCTCTCCCACCACCTTGATCGGCGTGTACCCCGAGCGCTCGGAGGTTCGCCGCTGGCTAACACGGTTCAGTGGAGCTCTTCGATCTTGTACTGTGTACATCCAGTACGATAAAAACCCGAGGATGGATTACCGCGATGCTGACAATTTCGACGCTGATTTTTAAGTTCATAATTCAAAGCGACGCCGAAAACTTTACCGCTATCGGTTTCTCCGTCGCGACACTCGCATCGTTATGCTCCGGCGGACGAAATCGAATATAATTCTGAATTTGTTCCGTTTCATCGCGCATGTCGCTGCCAGTATACTGTCTTTCTCGCTTTCCTCCCCTTATACCTCTATCGATCTCTTGCTGGACCCGTGTATTGATAGTCGTAATGCATGCAGGCTGCAACCCCCCGCAAAAATACAGATGAAGTTAAGAGATTTACGCCGGCGCTAACTAACGCAAGAAACAATAATGTTCGCTCCACTACTGACACTGAATAGGACGCCTGCCATTTTGTGTTTGCGGTTAAGAAACGTCACGGGTTAGCTGACAATTCCAAGATGGCCAACTGGGTTTAGAAGTAGAATTATAGGCGTTGCGATAATGCTATTGGTAATTTAAAAATGCCTGATGAACAGCGGTTTTCGGTTGTCGTTTTAAGGAAAATACATGTACACTGTTTGTTAGAATCATCAACCATGTCAAATAGGATTTTTTGTCTCTATTCTTTTTTTTCGCATTGTCGTTTCGACCTGAGGGTACAAAACAATCTCGCCTGACACGTATCCCATCGTTATATAATGTTATTTGTTCATAAACATGCCAGTCGTTGATTTATTTAAAAAAATAATAATAATGATTTCACATTTTTCAACCCATGTCTAAATGGACAAGCATACCCCACTGAAGTATTCTTGACATTGACTCGCCCGCATGCGACATCCCATAACTTTCTCAATACCTGTGACCTGGACAAAATATCCTGTTGTGATGTTCACTGCAGTGATCAGGAATTTTTCAAAAATCTCTTCAAGGGCATGTGGTGTAAGACAAGACCAATAATTTCTCGTCTTGGCAGAAATTTTTATGCCGATTCCCGACTGCGAGCGTGAGGATTCGGCTACCAACAGAACGCTTTGCAAAAATTCCAGGTGCAAGCACGAGAAAGTGAATGAGCGAGAGAGAGGGAGAGAACGAGCTTGCGTGAGCGCGCTCGCACGCGGGAAATAAATGGTGGCCGAGTTAAATGAAGCGAAACCGTCGAGAACTACATTAGGCCGGCGTTACCCGAAATGAGGGGCCGACGGCAGCGGGCACGCCCACGTGGTGGTGGTGATGGTGGCGGTCTCGCTCGCACTGGTGATTTTCTTTCGATCCGTTAGGCGGCCGCGCCTGCGCCGTTGCAGCCGCCTCGTTTTCATTCCGCAAAATTACAGCTCGAAGCACGTGTGTATTCGTAGGTGTAATCTGTTTCCGTGTTTTCGAGACTGTATCTGACCTCAAAAGATGGCGCTGCGATCGATAAGGAGGTGGGAATAGAGTTGTTTTGAAGGCGGTGATTTTCACGTGTTGGGGGATTGTACGGACAATGTTTAGGAATCAATCTTCGTTCCGGACCCATTTTAATGCCTGGTATTGGCGATCGAAAAGTCACTTTGTGGTCAAGCGTAGCGTTAGTCTGAAATGGTTTATATAACTTATTGAGTCCCAAAATGAGGTCAAACATTGATTTTCCTTTCTAGCCAAAAAAATCCTATTTTATTATATTTTTAACATAAAAATAAGCTTTATTCTAATGACATTTCTAGTGACATCATGGACAAGTTCTTTAATTGGGTCGATTCGTTGATGCATCTCGAAGCTCTTTGAGTGAAATTCTGGTACCATTCTTGATGCAGTCAAACTATCTTGTGCGCTGTCGTCCTCTTCTTCACCCTCCGCTGGACTTTCCGAGCATGAGAGCTTTTCCAATGGAATTATCCGCTCGCATGATATGTCCAAAATACCGCCTATGATGTTTAGGTGGATGTGAGCTATGAGTTAGTTGTATTATTTGAGCCTTATTTTCCTGAGGCAATGAAATGGTGATTTATACGTGATTCCTGTAGGTTTTATTAATGCTAATTCCTGCCAACATTTCAATTCCATTTGTGAACAAAGAAAACGGCACAGTTGTGCAGGTTTACGACGCTCATATTCGTCCAATATATTTCGAAGCAGTCACAAAAATTGAAATTCGGCGATGAATCAGCAATTTAGAATCGTCGGCATTGTTAGACTGTCGTTATTTGACTTTCATTCGCAATTTACAAAAAAAGGTTAAACAAGTTCGAATTAGTTCGCATAGGCCTTCGACGGGCTTGATGTGTTTCCGCGCTTCAGTGACGAATTTCAGCCTTATCAACGCGCTTCAGGGACGAATATGCCAACAAATGTGACTTTTTTTACGCCTTAAATATTAAAATTGACTCAATCTTGTATTGCTTTCTATGACAACCTATTCCAATTCAGATATATTTTAAAATTGAAACATTCAAGTATATTTTTATAATTTTGTAGGTTTGCGATCATTCCTCTTGTATTCGTCAAGTTTTGAGGATTACATATTATGATAGCTTTGGTTTCATTTTTAGGCGATAGGTGGCGGTGAGAAGTACCAATCATTGGTTGAGTCAGTAGTCGCGTTACAGGAGCGATTCTGGCGGATATGGCTCGAACTGTAGTTGCAAATATACCGCATTACGTTGTATTGGTAAGCAAGCTTGTGCACTTGTCCACTGACATATTGCCGTTGCAATCGGTCAAACCAGTCCAGAGATCGCCAAGCTAACGACTTTGCGGTCAAAATAGGGGTTTATCGGGGACGTATTAGCCCATATATTGGTTCACATAAATCTTATCTTTACGGGTGCCAATAAACTGTTTCGGAGTGGACTATTTAATTTGAACTGGCATATGCAACGCTAACGACCGGATCTATTATAGCTGCAGCGCTGTCCACCATAAATCACTCAACCCTTATACAGGGGTTGAAAAAATAATGGAAACAGCCCTATAAATGTGCATAAACAGATTTGTTTCCATTAATTTGTCCAACCCCGGGACTCGAGTCAAAAAACGCAACTAACGCCGCCTACGTGACATTTCATGCACTGATCGTATCACGCACGAATAGATTGTTGGCACTTGAGTATGCGATCCGTATCGAATTTGGGCGCCGCTAACCATTGATCGCAGAGCGATTAATTTTGAGCCTAGTTGTACACGTTGTACGTTTATTCTCCTGAGACTCTGTTTCCTTTTTTTTTGTGTATTTGGATGGCGAGAAAATACGGCGTTATACTCCGCTACTCATGCCTGTTAATTCCATTCCGTCGGGCGCTTTTTGCTGATTAGACGGCATGAACATCGGCGATTGCCGGACTTTCTTAGAATCGTCTACTAACGAATTTTCGTTTGCTGTTGGATCACAATTTCACTTGAGGATTCTCTCGTGTTTTTACCCACATGACAACTTTTAACGGTATCTTTCCACGAACCATCGTAGGCCAGTTACTGTTGCAATCAGCTGAAATGCGGCGGTCTCGGGTTCGATTCCCGCCGCGGACTCTCAATTATTCGATACCGGGGCACTGGCGAAAATGAACCCCTGAAATATAACCATTGAGGAACTACGAGGGGAGCTAAGAAATGGAGGCCCGTTTTAGTCCTGGGGTCTCCGGAAATCACACAACGTTTAGAGCTCGCTACTCCCTGGGCCGCCATATATTTGACGCCACGCTCGGCGCATAACTGTACTCGAACTATTTATTCTCCGACGTAATTACCCAAGATTATGCAATAAAACGAATCAATTTGAAGCCGGCCCATTCTGAGATTCCGGCACGGCGTCAACATATGCATATACCGTACAGTATATGCGCTTAATTAATTTTAAGCTCCTCGCGAGAGAATGTTCGTGCGGGAGTCGACCTCGCAGCCGCCGCACGTACATGTGTATGCGAGAAGATTCACGGCGAGAGCCCCCGCGTTCTTGACAACGATGTATGCCGAAAGATCGCGCTTGATCTCGGCGGGCGTCTCTCTGGAGTACGTGCAAAATGTTGCCCCACCTTGCTATTGATGTTGGGGGATAGGGGCGTCCAAAATAATACGGAAAAACGGGATCTGGTCATGTAAACCCTTTCATTTATTCACAACATTGTTTATTTTTTAGTTTCTATCTATTTTGAGCGTATTTTCTTTTATTGTTTTTTAGATTGTGTCGCAATTTATCGTTTCTTTCTCTTATTTATGCAGATTATTCATCTCCCTTTCTACAAAGCAATAAATGGCTATCGAACAATTTTTATGGTTTTACAACACACACCAAACGTTAGCTTCTTTCACTGTGTAAATTATAGTGTTATAAAATATTACAAATAATCCACCTCATTTTACAGTACAAATGGTACATCCTCTACATCCTCTGGAGATGGCGAAACTGTATGAATAATGCGTCATTATCTTCAAGAATTGTAAACAAAATATTTTGAATAGTATCACCAGTGCTCTGTATACCTGAATGTGATCCGCATCACTTCGTAGGTGTATGCAGAAACGGGGGTTCTGGAAAGGATGCACACACGACTACTTCGTTTCCGACGCCATTTTTTTCTTCTTTTTTTCTTCTTCTTCGCATTCTCTGATCCGGGCTGTCTCTTCTTCTCGCACGCTCCACGTCCCAGGCGCAAGCAGGCAAAAACGCGAGTGTCTTTCCTAAGCGGTTCACATCTATTACGACACAGGTTAGATAACTTTGCCTAATGTGTCTGTTTGGCGCGCGCACCGTCGAACCGGCTCTTCACAGCTGGCCGCGTCGGCAAATTGTTTTAAAGAGGCGCGAAGAGCAGTCGCCGGCACGCCCTCCATCGTTCCGTCTCATCCGTTCTTAATCGCTTCAGCCGTCATCCATCACGTGATACCCACCCTCTTCTTCACGCATATTTCCTCCCACTCGCCGGTAGCGCTGCCCTAGTGGCGGTTGCAGAAATATGCCTACATCTGCGGGATGGTTTTTCTTTTGTCGTCTCAAAGTCGCGTCGCCATTATTTTTTATCCTTTTTTCGAAGAAGCCATTTTCTTTTTTATTTTTGGACTTCGAAATACCCTGTCACGGCTAAGCTTATGATTTTTTCACCAATTTGTGACGACGCCATCTTTTTTTTGTCATTTCACCTTTCTTATTTTTGTTACCCTCACTTTTTTTCTTCTCTTATGTGTCCGTATACATTTTCGTCGAGCCGTTCAATTCCCCATGCGCGCTCCCAATGTGTCACGCCTAATGGATACTGTCATCTTAAGCCCATTGTTCGGCAATTATTCTTTCCGCGCGCCAAGGTTGGGGCGGGCGGAAGGATACATAAGCGCGACAGAGAAAAATGAGTGCCGGCGGTGCAGGGCATCGGGGTGGAAATGACTTTGAGAGCAGAAAAGGTGTGTAGAGGATTTTTTGTCGCTGAAGGGCGCGTCTGTAACTGCCGGTTTTTTTTTTTTTTTTTTTAAACACTAGTGACACCATCTATGGTGATCAACATGTCTAAACAGGTTTGGCAAAACCAATAGGGCAGAATTAAATTTTTATTTTTTCACCACCATTGCTCAATTGAGAAGACTCTTTACTTATTAGCCGCTCTTTGGTGAGAACTTTAGCAAATGACACTGTCTTACACTTTACATTTTAAATAAGTACACTGTTTATATACTTTTTATATATTTTTTTTTATTTTTTTAAAATCACTGTAGTGTCTAGTGCACTACAGGATTACTGCACCCTCGTGTCTCTATGGAGATATGTGAGGGACAGGGAAGGGAAGGGATGGGGAATGGCAGCTGGAACAGCCAGGCTGCAGGATCCACCCCTAAGCTCTGGACTCTCTAATAGAAGCTCAGGGGTGACGCCAGTACCCCAGGCTAACGAATAAACGAAAGACTAATGCCGGGAATCGAACCCGGGACCGTCGGCTTCATATTTCGGATGTGCTGACAGTGATCTTAAATTGGATAATAACAGTGATCTTAAATTGAATAATCGATTTAAATCGCAGTACTGCAATGTCATATTTTACTGCTTACGTTAGATTCTTAACGACATGGTTATACCATAATGGTTAATGGCCCATCCAAATAACGGTCATCGTGTAACCTGTTGTCTACAGATGCAAAGTAAAACTCTGAGCCGCGATAAGCCCACAGCCATTGACCTATTATTGTGTTTGGGAAGAAGCCAGAGGGGATGGGGTAGCGTAACTGATTGCTGAGCAGAAAGAGGCGATCAAGGGAGAGAAAAATTTGATCCCGTTCGATCAACAAAAAATATGTCGCGACGTGTCGTGACGTGTCTGTGCATGCCACCGTCGTTCCACGTTCCTTTCCACGGCCGTGTGCCTCTGGATTCAATTAAACGAGGTAAAAATGTCTGTGGTATCGTCGTGCTTCACCTTAGCGGATTTTTTTTCTTTCTGAATATTCTTGGTCCTGGCGACATGCGTCGACTGTCACTCTCCGTAAGCCCTCCCCTTCCCCTCCGATATCCCCAGGCAAGATTGGCGAGCTTTAGGTAAATTTCCCTCGTCCGTGAGCGTTAGCTTCAACAGTGACAGCGAGGAACCAGGAATTTTTCAGTCCGGATAAAAATTGGTAATCGTTTTATGAGTCGCGTCGCAGTCAGATCAGGTGAATATCGATTAAATATCGTATGTTACATGTACCAGGTTCAAGATTAGTATACAGAGTCTGTATACTAATCTTGTACCAGGTTGGCAATGGAATATTTTGTACACTTTTAATTTAAAAAATAATTTTTACAATCTAGCAGATTGTAAAAATTATTTTTACAATTTTTACAATTTACAAAGAAGGTAACGTTTACTCAAAATGATGACATAATAACATTATCATTTTTGGTCAACTTTAACCTTCGTGGCAGATTCTAAAAATTATTATTTTATGAGTCACAAACTAACGTTGTGACAGGGTTCATACTCGCGGAGAAATTTTAGAGATTTAATTCAATCAGAAAATTTTTTGATTTTGGTCAGTGAAACTTAAGAACTTAACAAAATCAAAAATGTTCTTAAGAACTTAAGAACATTTTCGATTTTGGCCAGGGGAAACTCGAGAATATTTCCGATTTTAGTCAGGGAAACTCAAGAAAATTTTCGATTTTTGGTCAAGGAAACTCAATAAAACTGATTTTGAGTTTTGAAAATGAGCCCTGAAAATGAACCCAATGTGGTGCTTATGAACACCCATGCAACCCGCATAGCATTAAGAATATGGCGTCGCCTATCGACTCCATAGATACGGTAACGCCAACTAAATTCAATTCCGGACAACCTCCGTATTAAGTGCTTCTCAATATTAGATTGCTTCTCTCATGGCCAGTTCACCCGCTGTATACGAGACCGGCTATTGCATCCCATTTTCCCGACGTGCCCTTATTTGATACCGATTTTCCGCTGTACTCGTATAGAAAAGGCGACGGGATTAGCATTGATCGCTACCAGTTTCAGAGGCGAATTCCAATCGCCGTAATGGGCCTATCGATTGAGGGGGGTTGCTTCCAAACCGACAAACCTTGAATCGTGGAAACGCTTTCTGGATTTATCCATTACTGCCCCCCATCAACCACCACCACCACCACCACCAACGCTCCTCTCCTGAAACCCTCACTGACCACAACAAGTAGGGCTGTTGACCAGGGCGTTAAAAAGTTGAACAATTTGAGATTCATCAGTATTGAAGATCCACCAGCACTCATCGAATTTGATTGGAAAAATTCTGACCACATTTCCCCCTTAAATTATGCTGATTCTCTACTGTAATAATTTTTTGTTGACAATATTAATTTACAAATCGTAATATATATTAGATGCCACGAACAATATTTTGGTTGCTTGCAGTTTAGTTTGTCGTCTTAGGGCATTATTTCTTAACCCATTGGTGGTGTATTTTAATTATCCTGATTGGCAATGGGAAGAAGAGGTTTCTCAATGTACAGATCAGTTTAGGAGAGGCGCTTCAGTTGATGCCTTGCTCAGGGTGTGTCTTCCCTTTGGGAAGGCCGTGCTTCTGACGATCGCCTCTCCTCTCACCGTAATGTGCCGAACTCGCCCACCACTATACATGATGGTGGCCGCACACATAGCCGCCACAGTGATGCCGGGGCCATTAATTACCCCTCCAAATGTGACGGTCATTCATTATCGGAGCCGGGCTGAGTAGATCCTCCTGAAACCCCACCTCCCCTTTCGAGAGATCAACCAACCTCAATCTCGCTGAGGCTTTGGCTAAAAAGGTCTGGAGTATAATAGGCCATCATGTTACCGAATGGGACAGTTCGGATAATGGGACAGAGACGATGGCATGGATCACATTCCTTTAAGATGGGGCTTGAAAAACACTAGCGTTCGTTTAGGAAACTAAGCGCGTCTGTACTTTGAGTCAGGTGAAATTGAAGCGAAATGACGGTGGTCTCGGGAGGATAAATCGAAGCCCGGAGAAGATGTGATTATCCCTTCCTCTCGTATGCATTCATCACGCTGACTACAACGCCTGCCTGTCCACCAACTGGCTCTCTCGTTGGACCGGTGTGTGGGTCCACTTGTCGGTGGTTCTTAAATCAAGTCCAGGCACAGTCGGTCGGTAAAAGTCACAGAATTGGTCTGGTTTGTTGTCGACCCATTTTTTAAATTACATTCTTGTCATCTGTAAGAAAAGTCCAATATTTTACATTTTGGTTTGGTTTATAGATAACCTTTTTTCTTTGAAATGGTATTGTCTTCTATCAGGAAACTGTGGAATACTTTTAGTTAATGAAGAGCAAGAACTTGCTGATTGGTCACAAGTCTAAAGAACAAAAACAGAGAAAGTACATGTCATTATTTCTGGCTTTGATTTAGCAGTACTGCACATTAAACTACTGCATTTGTTTTGTCGATGATATTTGTTGATCATGCATTCTTTGTCCCCGTCACATGTTCAAAATGCATCATTTGTGGTAACTGCCTCTATTTTAATATAGCGTTATGGGGTTTGCCGTTTAGGTGACCACTCCATAACGATCTATCGATATTTTTTTTTCTATCTCGTGCAGGGCTGCCATCTCGGTTCATCCCCTTGTCCTCCCCTCCCACTCATTCGATACCGTGTCCCTCCCCCTCTTCTTCCTTAGTTCGACAAGTCTCTTTCTCCGCTTCCGCTTGGTCGAGCAAACAAAACGTAATAAGGCCGCGTCGTTGGCGGTGGAAACCTTCCCTGTCCTAATGGAGACGTCGTGTTGTTGTACATAGGCGGGCAGGGAATAAAACCTAATGGGGATAGGGAACAGCTCCAGCGATCGACCAGAGCGACAAGCTACAGGATTTGGGCAATTAGCCATCGATTGCGGTATGGAGTAAGGGCCCAGCATATGGGGGTTTTTTTTTTCAAAGACTTATTGGTCATATTTTCTCCATTTGACAGCATTGATAGCATTTTTGTTTTATTCTGCTCGTCTGTTTTGTTGTTCCAAGTTTTCTCTGAAGCGAACGATTTTACACCGCAGCACTTTGTAGCGAAAAAACTTTTTTTTGGTGAAAATCGTCCTCAAAAATATAACTGCGCTTGACAAACTATTCGCCAAGCTGTTGCGCAAGTAATCAGACTCTGTCTCTCTCAATAGTCGCATTTTATCAGTAGAATGTTGGACATTTTTTATTTGACTATGTCCGATTGAAGGCGAGCAGAGCAAGTATCCTAATAAATATTAGTATCGCTATAGTTTGATACCATAGCGTTGATTCGATCGCCACCGACGTTTTCGTCTACCATCCAATATGTAGTATCTGGATGTTACAAAAACAGTTACAGTTGAATGGCACTGGCATGCTCATGATCTATAAGAGCAGTTGTTATTTTGGATATTACTTCAATTTTTTCCCTCTGGCTTGCTCAAAGTGGGGAACTAATTTTTAAATAAAGATTCAATTTTCGATAAATTAGAGCAGTGTTTCCCAAACTTTTTGGCTCGTGGGGCCCTTCTTAGAACCAATTTCAATGGTGGAGCCCCTACCAGGCTACCAATTTAATGGCGGAGCCCCATTAACACAGCACAAGTTCATGACGTTTGGATACAAGTTAATGGCGATCAGGAGTGGTCGCGGAGCCCCAGTGAAATGACCGCGGAGCACAGTTTGGGAAACGTGGAATTAGAGTCGTACCCAGCTCACTTGCTGTAAAAACGGTAAAGGGCGCCCTAAATCGCATGCTGCCCAAGGCGTGACTCCAGAATTCCCCACGACTGGGTGGTTTAGTTGCTGGACGCGGTCGCTTTCCGGTTGATCGGTCAAAACAAACTCGAACCCTCTCCTGTCGTTGTAAGGATGTCTGGTTACGATTTTCGTTTGCACCACCATTTCTCTTTTGCTCACTTGGTGGACTCTTTTTTTTTGTCGGTGTTTCCTCCCCCTCCCTCCCTCCGTCGTCCACTCCATTATTAGCAATCCATGTTTCATCTTTCATTGGCGATCGTTGGGTCTAATTCCGGGTCGGCGTACGCATGTGACTACCCCAATCCGGGTCAATTCGAAGAGAATAGCCAATGGTGACCCTTTGCTCCATCCATATTTGGAGACTGACCCGTGATCCTGCCACCACGACGTGGAACGTTGGGGGAGAGGTTTATTTCATGGTCCCACTTATGTACTAGAAATTGGATGATGAATCGGCATGATTCCAATGATTTTAAGAAATTTGGAAACCTTTTCGTGATGCTCTTACTTTATAAATCTGATGGAATTTTTTTATATATTTTTATGATTCTTTTACGTTAAGCATGGTATGTTTGTTGGTTTTAATTTTGAAATGAAAACGGCACAGACTTTCAAAACCGATGTATGGCATTAATTCTACGAAACGTGCCGCAACACGTAACATTACATGAACGCTTAATATTGCACAACTATCGCATTGCAGTGATAATATTGCACAAAAAGTGGATTACGCATGTAATGTATCATCATGTGAAATACAGATGTATAACGTTTCAGTCAAGCATCGACGAAGTATGACGCTTTTCGGGAAAGTGTGGCTAGCTAGCTATGCGGCTAATTATTTCTTTTTTCGCGGCATTCTCTCTCGCAAAAGTCAACAGAGTCTGCAATTTCGTACATTTCGTGTTGTTTCATCCTGTCCGTGAGTGAGCGCAATGAAACATGCAATTTTATCTTTCATTACACATGTACGCGCGACTTTATGATGTCGGTCGCAGCGCGTCTACACCACGTGACCCGCCCACGCGACCGCCATTTTCAACAACAAATGACCTCTGTACCCAATGATTGCTTTATTATGGTGTCGCATATGGCGCGCTGACTTTACACTGGGCACTATTGAGTCTGGCTACTAGCACCAAGAAGGGCCATTCGGAATATTTCCCTAAAATAGTTTTTTTTTTTAATAAATTATAATTTTTCGACAAGTCGCTTTGATTCTGATGATGGCCGTTAGGGCTAGCAGCAACAAATGGCGAATTTCGCTTTCCATAATTACTTTTTTTTTAAATTGAATTAATTAATTTTTTATTTCATAAAATTTATTTCAAAAAAAGCCCGTAAAAAATTATTTAAATTAGCTGTTGTTTATTTATTATTATTATTTGAATGAACCGGAAAATTTGGTTTTTATTTAAAATATGTACAAACGGATAAAACGTTTCAGACATCTAATTGACAACAGCATAACAGAAGGAGGAGGGAGTCAATATCTGTGGTCCGGCCAGTTTATCTTCCTTAAATTTATTTCTTTAAATTCCTAAGACTCCAGTAAAATCCTATTTTCTTACAGTGGAACCCAGAGTGATGAATAAAGACCCATGATGAACCTCTTAAAAACCATCCGGGGAGCTGCTTGTTGGTGCATTTTGCAATTGTAATTGTACTTTTAGGGTACCTTTTCGAATGCTCCCCCCTTCCCTCCTTATCTTTCCTCCAGCTAGTCCGGCTTGTCACCGTTAAAAGTGATCCACTGCGGAAGCGCTTAATGTGCACGATGACTGTGGGCGTAACACGACGACCTACATTTGCATGATGGACGAACTGTGCTGGCCCGAGGCAATTATACGGCGGCCACCAACGTCAGAACGGGCGCGAGGCCTCGTAAAAATTAGGCTCGGCTTTTCATTATAAAGCCGTCGCGACAGTCTGTCTTTGCCGGCGAGAGAGCGAGCGAGAGACGGACAAAATCTGGCATTCATATCGTCTATTTGAAGGCGCATGCATGCCCCGAGTGGACGAAATGACACAAAGTGAGAACTAGGTGAGGAGGTTAGGTGGGGGACCTCCTGAGTTCTGTCGTTGCGCTATGGAACTTCCAATACAGGTTTTGTGGTGACATCCGGGTCACAATAGGCGTTGCGCACCGCTCAAAGAAGAACCAATCGCAGATGTTTTCAGGATTTTCGCTCCTTAAAACATAATTCGACAAACATAATGATCTGAATTATGCTCTTCTAGTTTTTAAAATGACTTTTGTGCGAATCAGAGGGTTGTGTGTTCGAGCCCAATTCGATTCACCAATCAGTCGTATTGGGATGCAAATGTCGGTGCCACTTTCTGGAAAAAAATCTATTTGACTCTGCAAGAAAATATTTTCTTTCTGTTCCTCTTTTTAGTCCGGATAATGGAAATAATTAAGGTTAGAACTTTTGTTAAAAGTGTAAACAAGTGTTTTTGAGTAAAACATAATTGTGTTCCAGTCAACGAATTTCAACGAATTTCTTTAGCGATAATAAATATTTAGTTGCCATAATTTTTCGGTGAATCACCTTTTAACAGTTTTGCTTTCATTCCGTATCCATTTGGCAGCCTACTTTCCATTACAGCGCCCTAGCCAGATGAGAGTGGTTTTCTCCTCACGTTCCACGTGCAATGCATGATTGCCATTAACAGGGGGCAGCTACCGTAACTGCCGCCTTCCACCGTCGGTTTTCACGTACCAAATTGCGCTCCGCTCGCTTTCAGTCGCTCGCTGTTCGCTTCGATGCTAATCGGACAAGGCCGCACTTTTTCCGGCGACTTGCTCCATCCATTCTCTCTCCATCTCCGCTGGATGCCTTCATCCCCAGCCATCCCTACCCCCTCCTACCTGACCCATCTCGCACTCGCTATCCTCTAGCCCATTTTCTCGTCATTTCTTCTTCGTTAAAAGCAATAGAGTAATTTTACGTGCAACCAGGCGGTGTTGTCACTACGTTGAAGAAATTTCTGATAGTTTGGTTTTTTTTATGTACGGTTCACTGTTTAGTCAACTGATTTCACCTTTAGTCAACGTGGAATCTTGTTTGTTCCAGTCGGTTCCAAGCGAGATATCCACATATCAAATGCTTGGCTAAAATCCTTGCCCTTTATCAATATATATTTTAATATTTTCAAATTTGTTTGTATTTTTAATGGTTATATTTAGGTTTTTTGAAGTAGTTTACTGGGAAATTAGCGAAATTTAGCGGACAACTTAATAGCAAAATTGAACAGAAAATTGCATCTCTTGGAAACAAAGAATCAGCTTCCTATTCCAGCTACCAGCTAAATTATCTGTTATGGCGAATACGATCTTAATGGAGCGTCCTCCTTAAGAATATGGGTCAAGATTTATGCTTCTGGTTGCTGACGATAAAGTTGGTCGAGGTCGAACATTGTTGGTCAGCTAAATTGCATAAGGGTATCTTTATGTGATTGTTCATGCTACAGGTGTTACTGCGCATTTCACTGAACCGATAGATCTTAGTAAATTCGCCCGTGTTTATACCATTACAATTACAATGTTACCCGCGAGCAGCCCCTTTTAAGGGGGGGCCTATGGCGGGGGTCAACAAGACCAGTTTTGTACATGATTAGGATAATCTACTTTAACAGGCTCTGTACTGAAATAAGATGCTTAGCAATGTTGACAGATAATTTTATTTATTTCCAAACATATGTTTGCACAGACAAATGCACATGTTTGTTTGTTGCACATACGGACGTAGGGCGTTGGGTGGAACCAAGTTAATGCAAACTTCCAGCAGGCGCCTCTAGAAGATATTCACTACAGTACTTCTACTAGAATTCACGCTTTGTCGTCTATCCAAATAGCTTCGCCCTTTTGTGATCACAGCTACCTGTACATATTCAGCGCTGCCAATTTCAATACGCGGTTGCATTGTAAGTGCCGACAAAAACCATTGTGTAACGGGCGCGACGCATATGAGCCATCTGGTACTGCGGTTCCAGCTGCACTGAAAATTCACACGACTTGAATGGAGTCACTACAGGTGTCTTAGCAGCACCCTATTTTAAAGTTATTTCAGGAGGCTTGTTATGCTCAAATTATTAAGTACAAAAAATTAAAAAAAAAAAATTATCTGCTATTTTTCTTTACAAAAATACTTTTTCAAGCATGACTTAAGTTTCATCACTTCAAGCATGGCTAAACCTAGGGTAGGCCTAGGCCTAGGCTAGGCGCGGTACACGTGTTGGACATATCAGGTTGCTCGCATC
>JAUJYS010001965.1:0-15889 GCA_033995665.1 Melogona broelemanni
CAGCTATATCCGCAAAACCGACATACTATGGCGTGGTGGTTACGGCGAAATCTGACATATTGGTGCGGGGACCTATCTCTGGAAGTCACGCGGTCGTTACTTGTCATTTGTTCCCAAAACCCGCACCCGTCGTACCCGGGCCCTCGCGCGCGCGGCAATGTGCGCTAATCTGCTGCACTATAGCAACGAGGATTATTTCTGGTAATTATTCGGCGCCTTGTGCTTAGTGCCATACAACTAAGACCCGACACAACTACGGTGCATTACGTGAAACTTGTAATTGTCCATGTGTGGTAGAAATCTCGATGCCTACTGTCGTAATTAGACAGATACGAGTGTTAATTAATTGTCGTAGCCCAGTCGGTAGAAATGTCCAGTTGTGTTGCCAATATCCTGGGGTCGATTCCCGACGCGGGTTTTCTTTAATTTTATTCTAGGGTAATCGGGAAAAATGTCGGAAAATTGTTACAGGAGAGGAGGAGGGAGGGAGGGGGGCAAGTTTAAATTTGGGTTTCGCTATGGGGAAATTAAGACTTCGATTCGACTCTTTTCCCAACGATGCTTTTACAGAATAGCTGTGCAATCATGTTCTAAATTGAACGTGTAAATAGTGAAAATTGGAAGCGATAAGCATTTGCTTTAATAAAATTAATATATCAACTGTAAAATCTATTCTTAGGAAAATATTATCTTATCGATATAGAGCTAAGGAAAACATAATTTTGAATTTACTACACAATTTATTGTAAATTGACTGACTGCGGTTCGGGGATTCCGGGTTCGATTTCCGGCGCGGCCTTTCGTTTATTTGATTCCGGGGTACTGGTATAACTAGGTTCTCACAAAGGACCTAGTATCACCAGTACCCATGAAAAAACGTATACTCAATCTGCTGTACCTAATCGGGAATAGTAATCGAGAATTAACTAATAAAAATCTGATGTAATTGCCGGTTAATCTATGTTTGAAACTTAAAGCGATCCTTTATGAAAAAAATTAGCTGCCGAAGATTACGACAGGCTACCAAGGGGAACGTGCCAAACGCACCCTGTAGTCTCAAGAGGGAGACGAGCGCATCGCACCAACAACACATGGCTTCCGCTCCGGCATGTTCTCTCTATTTCGCCCCCTACAGCAGCCGGCAGAGAACGACACAATTATCGCAGCACGAAACATCGTAATTACGACGAATATTAAAATTGTCGAAAATTTGCCGCCCGAGATATGTGTTAATTTGTGAGCGGACTCGCGGCGCGATGCTACGATTCCGCGTAAATCAAAGTCTGTTTTGCCGGGGCTAACGAAGCAAGGGCGAAAAATCCCGTTCCTCTTTTTCAGATTACTTCAAGTGGAAGGAGGAGGGGGGGGGGAGAAAAACACAACATCGTTCTCTACATTGCGATATTACAGTATCGCAATTCGTGTTTCGTGTTAGCGCTAGATGGCGCTGTTTCA
This sequence comes from Melogona broelemanni, assembly GCA_033995665.1. NCBI lineage: Eukaryota > Metazoa > Arthropoda > Diplopoda > Chordeumatida > Chordeumatidae > Melogona > Melogona broelemanni. The sequence continues at coordinate 1,456 of JAUJYS010001965.1, forward strand.
CGGTGTCGGTAGGAGCGGAAAGAATTAGTTCCTTTCGTAGGAACGGGTTTCTTCTTCGAGGAACTTTTATTTATTTATTTTTTTTTATTTTAAATCACCATAGTGCCTAGTGCACTACAGGATTACTGCACCCTCATGTCTCTATGGAGATGTGCGAGGGGCTGGGAAGGGAAGAGATGGGGAATGGCAGCTGGAATAGCCAGGCTGCAGGATCCACCCCTAAGCTCTGGACAAGGAACGCCTAAGTTATATTTATTTCTGTAGGAACGGGAACTGGTTTATTTTTATGAGCATCTGGAACAGTGCTCCTTTTGTGTGTGAAGGGTATTTTCTTGCCATAAGTTTCACTTATCTGCGATTACAATTTTTTAAAGAGTGTCGACAGCGGAATAATTTTACAGCATCAAACAGAAATTGCTATAAATTTTAATCTGTGTCCACAAATCGGCATATTCCTTTTAGATCAGTTCCCGCAAATGTCCAATTGACGTTGATCATAAAGGTAATGTATTTTTAAATGTGATCATTACACCACTCGGCATCTTTTTATAAATAATTTTTAATCTAAGGAAAGGAAAAAAGAATCCTGGAACATTTGTTCCAGATTTCTTTCGAGAAGGAACTAGGAACGCCCAGGTTCCTTTTAATTTCTGTTGACATTAGAACGGGAACTGGTTCCTTTTTTCGTGGAATAAACGGGAACTGAAGCCGTTTCCTTTTCAAAAGGAACGACCTCCTACACTGTTGTTTCATACTTCAGCCCTTGGCCAATGGCTGCAAGCTGCAATTTGTGATTTCAGTTGATCAAATTGACTCGAATGAACCGCGACCACGACCTATGAAGCAAATAACGAACAAGCAATAAACCGATAAAAAGGGTGTATGTGCACTTTCCGTAACGTATTTTTCAATTTCGACTAGCAATCATTTTTTCCTCTCCATCAATTTTACTTTGAAGCTAATCGCATCAGCGCTGAACTCAGCGCTTGTGAGCTTCATGTACAGTTCCAACAAAGTCAAATGAATTTATCATCTAGCTTATTTTTCCAACGTATTTCGGTCAAACTATACTATAGTTTGACCGAAATACGTTGGAAAAATGCACATGTACATGCGAAAGTACATGCGAAAGTACATGTACATGCGAAAACATATGTGGAATTAAAGAAAAAACACTGAAATTCTATCAAATGTAATAGTTGAGTTAGGACATCTACGAAACAAAACGAGAAGGACAAGGTCCGGCGTTGTACCGGACCTTGTCCTTCTCGTTTTGAAATTCTATCGTTGTGTCGATAGTGTCTTTAAATTTTCTACGTTTCAAAAAATACTGATGAATTGAAATAAATAAAGCAAAATTAGTTCTACAAGTCAGATAGTTTAAATAATTTTAATCTGTCGGTTAAATAGGATAAATACCTTTTCTTTTGATCACCCTTTTAGTGTAATGTTTCGAAGCGTGTAACACAAATAACCAATCTAAATTCGTAATTGATGGGCACCATAGCAATAAAAATAAGCATCTATTTTTCCTATGCATTTAAATTGAATATTATATAAAATATAAAAACAGAGTTCGTTGAACCGGAACGATTAGAATATGAACGATTACACCACACAGGTGAAATGATAAACAAAACGACGTTGTAGATGTAAAACTCTGTTTTTATATTTTATTCTGATTTGATGAACACTTATGACGATCTAATTTGTTTAAATTGAATACTATTTTATATTATTTATTGACAAAAAACATATAAATTTACATTTTCTGTCATCACCCCGATTGGGGGAATTCAGCCGTATCGAAACACTGGCTATGAGGGGTGGCCAAAAAATTAAAAATATACAGGTTCTGTGGTTAAATTGATTATTGCGCAGGTTAGGTGGTGCCTAGTACAGGTACAGCCGAACACTAATTTTATGTTGCATCCAAGTATACATGTATATTATTAATACATTTATAGCACGGGTCATGGTCCAGGTTATGGTCCTATACATTTATAGGACCATAAAAATATTATCAGTAATCAATAGAAGGACCATAAAAAAATATTTTTCGTTTATTTCCCTTGCATTGCAAACAGCTGTATTCGTAATTTCACGTTCCTTATGGACTCAATATTGTAGTAAAATTATTGACCGGGTGCATTATTACCTTTATTTAATTCAACCACAGGGGTTAATTTTTGACAGCAACATGACAAAGCCGTTGTTATTAGTACGTCGAAATATGAAAAAAATTTGCGCGTGATTAGACATTGTTCGTGTGTGTATGCAAATAAGATGGTTGATATAGTGGAACTTTACAGGCTGGCGAAATTGGTTTACAAATTCGGGTTTAGAAATAAATTTGATCTCCAAAAAATATTTGCGAATGAAACGTTTATTGGAGCGATTCAGGGTAAAAATTATTAATTGTGACCGTAAACCAACTCGCAAAAATAGGTATATCTGGAAGACTAATGCTGTTCAAAAACGAAAATATTTTTTAGTCAGAAAAATTTCCCGATGTTGTCTGGCTTATTGTATTGATGTACAATGTAACAATAATAAAGGGGCTCATATGATTTTCCTCTTAAAAATCGATACTGGAGGATATCTTTTAGGTATTAGTTGATATGACAATTTGTCATGTATTCAGGCATGCGACTAAAGGATTTCTCAGGCCATTAGGGAAAGGCACATCCTGACAGCTGAGACAGCGCTACCGAATATTAAGACCACTCTACAGAGGGAAGATTCATGTTAATGAAAACGAATATAGAAAATACTACATAAGAAAATCCAGTTCTTTTCCACCTAATTTAAAGAAAATCCAGTGGTTTACCCGCTGAATTTGTTTACAACGAGTTGTGACAATCGCCCAATCCACGTAAAAGCTGGGCAAGTTTCTGCCACTTAACTTAGCAAGCTTTCTCTAGGCTATAATTCTATTTCTGTAAGATTATCGTTTAATAAGATTACAGCTAAATTGAACTGCTGAATATTTCGTTTAAACTTCCGTATTTTCCATGCGTATGCTTAATCATATGCCTAATATTAAAAATTGAATTTGTGAAGATACAATTTGTGATTAGAAAAAAAACTTGGTCTGGTACAGCGCCGGAAATTTGTGATCCACGTGAAAAATCAGAGGTCTGTGAGAGTATGTGCTGAAATAACAGTCGAAGCAAAATAGTTCTCATCAACATAAATCAACCCTCCGAATATACACACGCATATGTACATGTACACTGGAACAAGTTGATAGCTGGTGTCAGGGGCACGAGGCATCCGGCAACAGGCATCGACTTCTAACGATGCGTCACTTATTGATCATCGTCAACCGATTCATATATTGAAAGGGATGTGGCGAGTGGAAGCGAGAGAGTTGGGCGAACAGGAAATTGCCATTACCGACTGCGGCGACGTTAATCTTTTAACAACGTCCTCTTTTCCAACCAGTTTTTATCAAGAAAAATTGCCGTCCGTGTGTGTGTGTATTCGCGACTTGTTGACCAATGCGTGCCATTTATTCACACGACCTGCGTGCGCTCTAGAGTCCATTTCGGATCGATTTTTCTGCTTTATAGCCATCCGTCTTGTTGTCGTCCCTCGCGAATTTCGATTATCCTGCACTCTAAAATAGAGCATCTTATTGAGCCGTTAGAAGCCAAGTAAAATTGTTTCAATTTGAATAAATGGCGAACTTGGCTTTAAAAGTTTTCAGTTTAAAAAAATTCGTTGTTCAGAATTTGGTTTTTAAGAATTCGATTTCCAAAATTCGTTTTTAAAAATTCACTTTTAAGAATTCGTTTTTTTTTTTTTTTAAATAATCGTGTTTAAAAAAATTGTTTTTAAAATATTCTTATTTCTCTATTATGTGTACAAATCCACTGAAATAAATTACACAGTCATTACCAACAAGTTCCATTTTATTTGGTTAATTAATCTGTGAAAATTGAATTGTTTTTAATTGGTAAACCCTACCTATTTTAGTAGTTAATGGAAAAAACGCTTGTTATCCATTCAGAGATGAGATACAACTTCGGTAACCTGTTGTCATTAATACGCCACGATTGTTTTCGCATTAGCACTGTTTATCGATTAGCCACGGAGGGGGTGTGATGTCGTATCGATTTCCGTTAATTTTAAGCGCGCGCCGTTAACCCCAAGCCTTTTTCGTGTGGTGTGAAGGGGGAGGGGGCTGAACAGAGCCCGCCAAAAGCCTCGCTAATTTCACCATCAAGCTCAACACCAGGAAAATCCATCTGGCCAACCGCAGTCCACCGATATATGTCAAAAAGCTTGATTGGGATTGCTGGACTCGTCCGGCTGTTCATGTACATGGGGGCCTGTGTTCACGTGGTGCTGCACTTTTTCAATCAGACTTTATACAGGGTGACACGTGAAAAACCTGTCTCTTGGCATGACCCACTCGCAACGTCATCAATTCCCAATTATATTTGTCATTTTTGTCGCGCTTTCATTAGACAAATGCGATATTTGGCCCAGAAGCAATGCAATAAGAAATCATTACAGTTTCGGGATAAAAAGTTCGAGTCAATAGAGTCTCTGGTTTCAATCCCTGGCGCGGGCTTTTGTTTATTCGATCCTGTTACAATAGTACAATAGCACGATGGTAGCCACATTTTATCTTATTGTAATTAGTATTAATTTACAATAAGATAAAATGTTTCAAAATATACATGTAAAGTAAACATTTTTCTTTCATCACGTCAATAAAATTAATTCAAGGACAAATCTCGTAATTTTAGATCGTTTTACGAATTGTCGCTCAATAGAAGACTGCGACATTACTGTGAAAAATACTATTCAGTTTTTTTAAATTATATCTACACAAGTCAGTCGTATATTTGCTCGTATTTTCAAATTGCATTTTTTTAAACCACTCGAGAAGATTCCCAAAGTTCGGTTCCAGACAATCCCTTTTTAAAATCAGTAAGAACGTCTAAAACTTTGGATACACTGTATGTAGGTCTATCTATTGGTGTGTGGTTATATCTCGTGATGTTCTGTATATAGAAAAACAAACGCAATTCATTTCGAATGATTTCTAATACAAAATATTGCAATGTCGTTTCTTTCCTCTTTCTCTCTTTCTCCCGTGTCTTTTCCACCGGTTTTCCTTTTTCTCTCGGGAAATTAACGTTGGAGGCAACAAGAAACGCGGCTGCGTCTGCTACGTATTATTGGCTTATATATTTTTGATCTACTGTAACGTGGCGATCTATATGGGATTGCAGTCTATGCTCGGACAGGGGTGGACACACTTTCGACTTCAAAAATAAATCGACTGCCCTCAATCATAAATAATAATAACTAATCTATGTACAAATCTGGTCTTGTTGACCCCAGCCATAGGCCCCCCTTAAAAGGGGCTGCTCGCGGATAAATATTGCAATTGTAATTGAAATAATTATTGTAGCATTTTACCGCAATGATAAAATCAATACCGCTTCACCCGTGAAATATTTGTTTCGAATAAGACATAATTTTCAACCGAATGCGGTACGGCGATCCTGGGTTTGATTCTCGGCGCGGACTGTTGTTTATTCGATCCCGGGGAACTGGCGGAAATGTGCCTTTCGTTAATAGCTATAACATTACGAGAAGTCTATTATCTTCTCTACTGATATGTACTAGTCATTGGAATATATTTTTTAAAACCGTACTTCAATTTTGTGTTTGATAAAAAAAACCCGCATGTTTCGTTAGATGAAATGGTATTTAATTATTTATTAAATACTTTGGATAATAATAATAAATATAGGCACGTAAATTACCATACTTAAAATAGCGGTATTCGAATTATTCAATTCAAAATATAATTAAATCAAAACTTATCTGCAGCGTTCATAAAGTGTACCCAGATTATACCAGGTATATATACGTTTATATTCGGTGGTTAACAAAGTGTGATCCCCACTGTTCATGTCTCGACGAAAACAAGTGCATTTTTATTCAATCGCAGTCAATGCAGCTATAAATAAAAGTATCGCAGCTCACCACGCGACTTGGGGTTCTAGAGTAGCAAGGTGAGCCCGCGTACGTTATACAGTCTTCAAAAAGTACACAAAAGCAGTAAATTAGCTCAGGATGGATCTGCATTGATAGTCAATTAGAGTCAATTCACATCTATTCAATGGAGCTCATTCTGTAATAGCATTATACACATACAGGCGCCCGTCTGTCAATTCGGAGAAAGAAATTCTGGCGACAGTTGACTAACGAAAATTTTATGCCATCACGAGTATATATATAATGGCCGCAATCTTGCTCAAATAAGGGGTGTGAATGGCACTTTTCCATTTCTATATTTCGCGTTAATAATATCGGTGAGAGCGTCACTCCAATTTTGGCGAAGTCCGGCGCCAATGTAGTGACGACAACCGATGACAGTTACGCGTAGGAAGCTCACTGGAAATCAGGATGTCCATAATTTGGTGAATGTTCGGGTCAAATTTTCATTCTTAAACTTATCGAACAAGAGAATTGTACATATACCTACCACGAAGAACCACAATTAGGCTTAACATCATCCGTGAAACAGGTCAATATACAGCAAAATATTCGAAAGAACTTATGGTTATGACACATGAAGGTGACTTTCTTTTATTTCTGATTTCGAGCGAGAAAACTGTTTAAATATCAAAGTTTATTAGATAATTTCGATTTGTAGTAAGCGAGGCACGAACAGAAATAGTGATTGTAAATAATCCAAAATATTTACAAGTATTGTAAACGTTACGTGTACGTAGTCAGGGTGGATCACATTTACTTTCGCAACGTAAACTGTGAATGGAAAGTTCTAATACGATTGAAATTTATATCTTAAACTGTTGAAACGACAATATGGTAACTATTCAATGGTATTCATTATATGGAATTTTAAAAGGTATTTAATATATGGTATTAAACAAACGGAAGTTAACATACAAAACAAACGGAATTTGTACAATGTTTGTTTTTGGAAGTTTGTTTTTTATTCACAAAGCAAACTGAATTTAAAACACAGAAAATAAATGGAATTAGCACAAAAAAATAAAATTAAAGTTAACACGCAATGCACCAAACCAAAGAAATTTAACCAAAGAAAATTAAACCAAAGAAATTTAACAAGCGAAACTAACAGTATTTAGCGGTTAAAAAATAAAAAAAACTTGGTAGCTGACTATTTTTGTTTTATATATCTCCACCTGTATAGAAATGACGTATAAAGCGACGAAACGATTTTTGCAGTGAATGTCAATTGGACGAACTTCTGTCGCCACGTCAGCGCTCAATCTAATATAGACCTCCATACCACACCACCAGCACCCCAAATGTCCCAATTGTCAGGAAACATCGGAAAGCGTGATTAGTCGGTACGGCGTCCATTGGTAGTCAACGGGTCGAGGCGTTTCCATGGTGGCGGCGCCCCGCGCACAGGAATTGGCCTAATATTGAATCTCATCCAATTTCCCGTCGTTATTAACGCGCTTCCAACCCGGGACGAGGCCCACATATATGTGGGAAGCCCAGACGTCATTGTGGTGTATGTGTGTGGCGTTTGATTTTTTTTTTTTTATATACGCGCCCCCTCCTATATGGACGAAACCACTCCAAGTGTGTAATCTACGACCCACTTAGTCGGTACCACTCTATCTGCGATGAAACCGATGTATATTAGGCGCGGCCGCCAATTGGCGGACAGCTTTGGTGCACGCGCGTGATCGTGCGCGTGAAACCGTTTCCGATCGCACCCGGAGAGGCTTCTCTTTTTTTTCCCCGCTCCAACTCTTCTGATGCAGCAGCACTAAAGATGTCCACGGCATGACTGCGCGTCAATGTTGGGTTTGTTCGTCGACGATAAAAAATGTGTGTCCACCGATTAGCTGCTGTGTTTGAAATGTGTGCAATACTGTGTGCGAGGCATTTATACATTTTTGTCTCCAATTGGGGGAACTCTTTGTTTTGAGCTCGAAACCAAAGATCTGAAAATACCACTTGACCAACCCTCGAGGTCCGATATAATTGAATTGTCGCTTATTTGACTGGATGTATATGTGGTTCACTATTGCGTATATGGGTCAGAATCACTACATCGTGACTACAAATTTAAAATTTAGTGTTTCAACTATGTGTAAGATCAATTTTAAAATGTTCCAATGAATATTGTCTGAAATTTCAGAAAGGGAATCACCTAATACAAATAAAATATGCAATTCGGAATACAGAGAATTTTTTTCCCTAATAACAAGGCAGAAAGACAACTTTGGTTGCTCTGGAAACAAGCGCCTATTTTTTAGCTAAAAATATTAATAATATAACAAATTTCAAAATCCTTTTTACTTTTTGGAAAGTCGTTACATCGATTCGTTTTATTTAAGCAAATGTAAATATTGTAAAGTTCACCAATGCACTTGCGAACGAATGCAAAGCCTACGGAAATTGAAAAGCTCCCCCTGATGCTGTACCGCAATACTCACTCTCTTGAATCTCGCAAAGCGCGTTCGTGGTCAGGAAGCTAACGCGTTGGATCGCCAATTTCAGCTGCAAACAATTGATGCTTGCAAATTCTATTAACAATTCGTGTACAAATTTAAATCGAATATTTAAAATAATAATAATAATCAACTAGACATTTATATTTAACTCCTCGTTGCCATAATACACTCTGTATTGAGATGTCCATTTTTATATTTAAAAGAATATATCGAAAACTATACGTCTGCTATCGGTCAAACACGAGGCTTCTTAAAAATAAGTAGGTCGCTGAACTCCTTCCACAAATTAGTATAGCATACCAGAGTTGGCCCAGGCGCCCAGATTTAAAGAGACCGGATGCCTTTCAAATCGATTGCGGGGGAAAGGCAAAGTGATGCTGGAAGTCGAAACTGTAGATGCTATGATAGTAGTGGTCAGTATCGTCACAGAGTCACGGAGGCAAGAATGTCGCGTGAATCGGTCTTGTTTTTTTGTTTCGTCGACGCGACCCATTGGCATCCGCTAAATGCGAATAAAATCGGTTTTATGTCGGGACGTAATGTCTATACGGTCTCTTCCCAGTCACCCCCCTCCTCCCCTTCATACCGACGACGGCCACTGTGACGCAGTGAGTAAAAGACCCAGTCAAAGTTGTTAAATTCCGATAGATCGACCGGTCACGAGTGATCGGGTGACCGATCTTCTGTGACCCATGGATTTGGAAAAGATCTTTCCTTATGTACAGGTTTGTGCTATTTCATCGCAGTTGAATTTTTCAAATAATTAATAATACCGGTAATACGGAATGTGTAATAATCATAAAAATATATATGAAATAAATAAAATGACTCTGCTTTTGAATTTCATAGGGTAATTCGGTCATGCCTCCAAAATTAAAACAATGCTCGATCAGTAATGTGAAAATTTCAGGTCAATTAATTCATAGTCAACGTTTAGATGAATATATTAGGTTAACTTATTCCATTTTGCAATACAATCCTCTGCCTGGCACATTTTAGTTAAGGCTTAGTGATATACAATATGTAGAACAGGCAACCGCAGATGTGAAATTAATATGTAAATTTATACATGTATCTTTCTAATTTATTGTGGAAATAAATTGGAATAATCCACGTAACGTACGGTAGGACCACTATTTGTTCCTATCAGTATTCTTGCATGCTGTTGGATTATCTAAATGAGTATTTAATCGTGTATGGATTCTCATTGTTAGGATCTCATCATATTTTCCTTGAAAATCATTGTAAAATTGAAAGACTTATTGGAAACTCACAACATCGAGTATAAATTTACGCTCGTACTCAATTAGTTACAGGAGCCAAACAAAACCCAGATCTTTCGGTCAAGTGACGAAACATTCTAGCGGATTAATTTACTGTACGAAACAAAATTTTCAGTTATCTGGTTATCAAAATACGATTAGAGGATAAAGTGCGAATCATTTTGCTGGCGTTTACTTTTGTATAAATTATTGAAAACAATTTTTCCCTGGAAATAAATAAAATTAAAAAAAAAATCTGTTCACATACACTCTATGAGGATTGGGTCAAATTGAAAGAAATTACAAAATACAACGTATAACTGATTCCTATTATGTGGTCCCCACAATGTTTTAAAGGAGTTTTTTTAAAAACCGTTGAAATATTCTAGGGCGTTCAAAGTGGCTGACCGGGCAGATCTGGAATGCTATCACACGAGTCATTGTCGTGGTATTGTAATGGTGTTCTCTCTCTCTCTCGCTCTCTCTATCTTTCACTGTGTCTCTCAGCTCGCTCCCGTTTTCATTGTGACTCTAGTCGTCGACCTCGAAAGGGTGGTGGGTGTTGGTGGTTTGGTTGGTGTGGGGGCGGGGGTGGATAAGGAGGTGGGTAGGAGGAAAAGCTTTTGCGGCCGAGCGCAGTTTCGCCCGTCGCCAATCAAACCCAGCATTATTGAAGCTTTTCACCCCGCCGAGCATGTATAAATCGTCTTGGGAAATGCCGCCACCGAGAGCGATGGCTACACAACCCCTCTCCTCCTCCCCCGCCAGAGCCCGCCCCCCGACGCCGCCACCACCACCACCCCTTGGGTCGGGCCGCGTCTGTCGCAAAGAAATGGAATGGGTAGATGTTGCTGCAGAGCACCGATAGTGCTGACACCTAAGCTCACTCGTTTAATTTTAATTCATAATGTTCTATGTCGCTCCTATCCAAACCTTTAGGGGTTCTAGTTGGCTCTGGTTGCAAAGGGATGTTAATGATCTTTCAATAACTAAATCCCCTCGTTAAGAGACTGTATGATTTCAGAGAAATTAAGTTTTCTCCTGGCGCGATAGTTTTATGTAAACGTAAATAAAAACTCTTTATGTTGCGAAATATTTATAAGTGAGACTAACTTTAGGCGATTCTGTTTTTTTTATTCTTATATTTTGCAGTGTGACGTTTTTTCACCAGAAAATAAATTTGAAATTTATTTGAATCTTATACTGGCTTCGTAGTGGTTGAAACGTTCCGGAAATCATCGACAAAACCTTCAGATTGCAACTCAGTCTAATTTTGGCATCATTTAATCACCATTCTTGAACACAATGTTCATGCGTTGTTCACGTGCCATTTAAACTGTAAGGGCTAATTAAAAAGTAATTCAATTCTCGCACATTCATAGCTATATGCTCTCTCTGTTTTTCTTTGTTGCAGAGAAACTAGTTGTTTCCATGACGAAAAAAAAAATGACGAAGCAGTCATAAGTTTGTGAATATATATTCTAACTTTGAATTTCGTTGGTATGTAGTGAGTGTGAGCGCCAGCGAAAATGGAAGCACAGACGACTCATTGTCTCGCCGCGCATCGTGGCACCAATGTGGTGGAGGGAAGAGGACCTCGTGACGTTGTGCGCATGCGCCAAACTCCAGCCTCCCTCCTCCGTCAACCAAGTATCCCGAGTTCAGATCACGCGGGGGCCAGACAAAAACAAAAGCATTGACAAAACGCAGAACAATAGACTAGATGATTTTTGGGTCTGATCTTGGTAATGATTTTCTATTTCATCAATCATAATTGGTGGCTGAAATATTGTTAGTTATAAGAAATACATCCTTTATAATCAAACAGAGTTTCCGCCATTTTGTGTGCACAAATTCTTGTGCGCACGAAATCCTGAATGCGCAGCTGCAACGCCTCTGTGAAGTCAATAACAATATTCGAATGAAGTCTGCGATAGTGCGGCCTGTACTTAGACAGGCTTAAGTGCTAGTCTAACATGAATTACAATTTCAATTACAAGTCAAGTTCTCAAGGGAAAATATTAAATAAATAATTTTTAAAAACTTTTCAACGTAATTCCCAGCAAAGCAATACCGTTGTGTGTTGCAATCTCTGGATTTCAGCAAAGATTCAAAATTATGTCTCCTTCGTATGAGATGTTCACTTGTGCGTCTGAGAAGAGGATTCGATCCACCCACTTGGCAATCTTGGCAACTCCCTCCAATCATTTCAGAGGGTAGACAAGGGAAGGCGTTGTCATAGCAACGCCATTCATTTCGGTCCAAAAAACTGGAGATTCGCATTAGACATACAGTTGATGTAAATACGTAGCTTACGTATTGTTACGGTATATTTTGATGGTTGATTTTTTTTGGAGGGAGGGGGGGGGCTGGGTGCAACCAAATTGCCCGCAAACACCATGAGAAAGGTGTTTTTCCATTGGTCTGAAGCTGAATGAGCTGAAACAGGGTTGAAGACAATAAAAATGACTCTCTACAGTCGTATATTCGAATTTCCTTTTGTTTGGTTTCAATTGAACATTGCCTGTTTAGAACAAATAGGCACTATTGTTTCCATTTTCACCTCATGTGTTGATAATCACCTTTCAAATATTGTAATAAAAATAATAACGTATAATAGTTTTTAAAAAAATCTAAGTAATTGTAATTTTCCATCACCACTGAATCCTAAATTGTTACATCGAGTTGTAGAGTCTTTAGCATACATTTAAAGAAATACAGTCTGCATGATTGACATCCATTTAACTTATATTAAACTGGATAAATATATAAGGATATTAACGACAAATTTCAAATTTTATATTCCAATTGTTGTTGGGTTATGACGAAAGGTAAGGGTTCGTCTACTCGTAGTTTCTATATTGTGATGCAAATGCGAAATTCTCATCGTATATATCCAGTCTAGCCAACTCAACCGTCGCTTTATCCTCGTTGCGCCACGAGTGCATACTTAATGTTAATGGACATGCATGTGATTAATTATGCTTAGTATGATATATTTTGATGTTAGGGCTTATGCTCGTGGTCAATTATATCTAAATTTTCTTTTTAACTGATATTATTATTGTTATGTGTAACATTATATGTATAACATTAATATTAATTTTATATTAAATACAGGGTTTATTTAAAAAAATACAAATACAATTATTGTTTTGTTCTTTAGTGTGTGACCTTACTCACTATTTATTATTTATACGCATTATTTATTTATTTTTTTAACTACTGTAGTTCAAAATGGACAAAAGTATACAGCTGAATTTTTTTTTTGTCGCTACTTTTGAAAACACTCTGAACGCAGCATTTTTTTTTATTGTATAGTACATTGCGCTATTATACAATAAACTGATTATGTTGAATTTTGCTCGCATCCGTTGCTGACTCTGGTTTTCCAACTCTGTCGCGCCACTATTGTGTTATGGCCCGAAGGCCACCAGAACGTGTGGCGCGTTGCCAACTCGCCTTTATTTCGCACATTACAACACAATTTATATGAAATTAGAGCTTTTGGAAGATGCGAGCAAAAATTCCACGCGCAAGAATATCTAAGAATATTTGCGATGCAGCGTCACCCCAGCTGCTTAGCTTTTACGGGTTTGTGCCGGGATAACCAGAAAAATATAGTATAGTAGTGAGCTTGTTTCCAATTTAGTTTATAAAAAAAAATCTAGCAGCCATGTTGGATCATTTGTTTAAGTGCTGCAACAAGAGAAATCGAATACGTAAATACGAATGTCGAAAGCAAAGTTTTCGTTATATAATTTTTTTAAAATAAATAAATGTGGGCTCTGCGGTTTGTCGTCAGTTGGCCTTTTTTAGTCTGGGCGTCGATTTTCGACGCAACTTAAAACTTGTATTCAAACGCAAGAACGCTGCGATTGGCTAAAAAACGAAAGCGTCATTGAATTTGGCAATCACCGCGTTCTTGAGTTTGACCTCGATATTTGAGTTGCGTCGAAAATCAAGGCCCTGACGAGTCGTTGATATTTTATATTCTTCGTAATACACAACGTGTGTGAATTAGTGTGAACATATTGTGAATTAGAACACGGGTACCTCGTCACCGCTAGTGGCGCTAGAATCGTTTGGATAGCTGGAGGGAGTAGACTAAATGAGAAATAGTCCAATAAAGATTCGACGTCACCATTTCCCGATCATCGAACTAATTCTTTGGAAATCCACCCGAGGGCACCAATAACTGTCGCGCTCAGAGGCCATACCCATAAAAAGTAAAAATCGAAATAGCGCTCGTGTATACAACGAATTTGCAAATTGCGTGTGATACTGATAAGCTCCGCACAGGGGGAGCTTCTCGCCAGCGAATGTGCCGCGCTGGAAAAAAGCACTTCTCAGAATTCAATGCTGCGGCGCGGCGTTGGAATTAAACAATACGAGGATGTGTTCTGTCGGCACGCCACGTTTCAATGACGCCGTAGAACCGTATTTAGAAAATATAAAATTACTCTTGTCGAACGTGACGTACCAGTTTTTGCTGAGATGATTTTTTTTTAATTTCTTGATTAGTTAGTCAGTCCTGGGACTGGTTTTAACAGTCTCTGGACCCCGACCCTCGATCCCCCGACACCTGTGTTTTACTTGACAGAATACAGAGGTGGTTTGCCATTGCCTTCCTCCGCGCAGTACTACGAGTCAATCCAACGATCGGCTGCACTGGGAATC
>JAUJYS010001966.1:0-15888 GCA_033995665.1 Melogona broelemanni
AGTAACGTACCACGCCGCATGCCACTTCTGGATCATTTTCAGCACCTCTTGAACTACTGACAGCAACTGCTTGACATGAGCAAAAGTGATTGAAAGAGATGGTATTGAAAATCTGTGCAGGAGTTCGAAGAAAAAATATCTAGTACGCCGGTATTTGAAATCAAAAATGAAAGAATAACTTATACAGATATTTGAAGGAATTGCGCCTGGATTAAAAAAAAAATATATATATATTGTGTCAGGATTTGAACCGCTCCTTAGGAGTCTCCCAATCCACTCCGTCCCGTAAAGTGATTTTGTTACGCAGTGGCTTTCAAGAGTTCAATCAAGAGGTGCTGATTCAAAAGACCCCTTAAAGGATCGGGGCAAGGGGAGCACCGCGCGTGAGCGAGCGAAGCGAATGGCGAGCACTATCTCAGCCAATCTGGGTTTCCTAAACTTTGGTTCGCGGATGTGCATTTGCCAGGGGCTCCGCGGTCGCTTTAGAAAAATAAAATAAATAATAAAACACAATTTCCTTGTATGACATGGTACTCCGCTACTGAAATTGACAGCACCTAAGGGGTTCCGCCATATAAATTGACAATAGAAAGAGCCCCGAAAGTCAAAAAGTTTGGAAACCATTATTGAAACAGCGTTACATCGTGACAGTGAATCGGCTGTCACGCCCTCCTGATGTCTTATAATATTAGATTTGTGATGTTAGTATATTTGCAAACGTCATTCATAAAATACCTTACAAAATATTAAAACTGTTTGACAACAGTTTGTTAACTAAACAATTTCATATTTTCTTTAATTTTTTTTTAAAAATGTACTGTTATTGAGTTAGGACTGATTCATATTATAATTTTATTTTCCAATCAATTGTTTTATTTTTCATTGTTTTTCCTTTAAAAATTTTGTACTAATTTACTGCTGCAATATTATTAAAAACGAGGAAACTGCTGCAATATTATTTTAACTAGACAATATCGCAAGCAGACTTCGCTTTACCTTGAAATCAGCAGTATTGGAAATTCAAGATTAATCTTTAAGAGGTACAATTCGCAATCACACAATTTATGTTGCCCAATAAATACTAAAGAGCTAACTCTCATACGTTTTAGACAGAATGAGTGCATTGGCTGAAAGGGGATAACGGTAAGGAGACTGGTGGAATTCCGCAATGGTTAGGTGATTTTGATATGGTAAAGAGAGTGGGTGGGGTAGCTAAGTGCCATTCGGCGGCGCCAGGCGGCTGCCAAGTCAAACATTTTTGCTCTCGCGGTTGGCATTCCATCGTTCCATCGCTTCTTGAAACGGCTCTTTTATGTTCATCTCAATTTTAGAACAATTTATGCTGTCGCCACTTTTTTTCCCCTTCTCAGCAGCACCACCAGTTAGCCTTTCCACCCCACAGCTAGCGTACTTTTTCTTGTTATGGCGCCTAATAAAATAGATAAGTGTGCGTGCTTCGTTACGAGTTCAGATACGTAATGTCGAATGCCTAACATAATTGCAGTCCTACTAGTAAAATTAAATTGACAGAATTGATGCTGTTACGCTGGCTTGTAAACGAAAGAGTAACTTTTAATCTTCTTGCCAATTATGTTTAATTGCAAAACAAAAATCTCTCAAATTATTAAGGCTAAAGTATATTTGAAATTAAAAATTTCCTCTTATGCTTTTACAAAGTAAAATATATTTTTCGAAATACCGTAAATTAAACGTTTGATTCTCGGAAATATTAAAAATTTTTCAAGAAACGTTAGTCAATTAAATTCGACAGAATTCGGTGCACAATTTTTTTTATTCCAAATTATATTTTATAAATTGTTACACTGAGCCCAACTGTTGACTAGCTTCTACTTTTAAATATATCTAACCGCTCGTATGATTATAATTAAAAAAAAAATTAAAAAGTCTTTGTCGAATGCTAATCTCGATTTTTTTAAATTATGATTGTTATCACTTAAATTAATATCACACTACAGCAGATTTTGTGTCCCTCTAATCACTAACAAGTGTGGAGGGGCACATTTTCGCCAGTACCTCGAAATTGAATAACGAAAACCCGAGGCGGGAATCGAAACCCGGGATCCCCGTACACATGGAGGATGCTCTCTACCACTGAACTACGACGACCGCTTTTCATCCTAATTTTGAACGGTGAAATTCAACTATAATTCCATTTACGCTGAACAATTAGGGTATGATAAGTTTACTACTGAAGAAATTCAATTAGAAAGTTTCTCGCCCTTGTATTAGATGTATAAAAATCGACACATGATTATCTTGCGGTGGAATACAGAGTTGATCCTAGGCCTTTAATACCACCGTTTATGAGGTTTTTTCGTCGTGTGAACGCGGATGATGTGCTTCTATGCGCCGCGCGAATCTCGTTTTCATTGCCCTTGGGGAGACAAACCGTAGTAGAGGGGGGATGCTTCAGTTCATGGGGATGAAGATCCTCGCAAAAACTCGTACCGCGCCTGTATCTTTTCGTTCCCCCTCCACATCACCCCCTCAGCTCCATTAATTGATATTCGAATTATTCGTTTCCAAACGATTAAGAAGATACCCAATGGAATTCGACAATGACTGCCGGGGGGGGGGAGAAAGCCAAGTGGGGTGAGGGACATATGGAAGATAGTGGGGAGGAGACGAGAATAAACGGAGCCACATCCCTTTTTCTAGTAGACGTATATCCATCGTTCCGACGCTGACTGTCTCGGTGACAGAAGAACATAACGGATTATGGGATGGGGATGTTGTCTCCTAGTTAATGGACGATGTATGAAGTGTGGCGTCTAGGGGACAAACAGCACTGAACGAGATTAGGTTTTGTATCTGCTTGTAGTCTAAGGCACCTCTTAGTATATGCGATGGCGGCTCGTCATGGCGTGGCTAACAGGGTCATGCTAAAAATATTTAGAATATGTTAGTTTATAATAATTAGTTAAGTCTGTTCACGGAATTAATCGTGCAAAATATCCAAATCGAATAGTGCAAGAAGTTTTAACAAATGGATTGAAACGACAACACTGCAAATGTATGTGATAAATTTACTATCAGTATTTAAGCGTTACAAAATAAAACTACTAAAGGTAAATTATAGTATGACTCGTCGTAGCCCAGTCGGTATTGCAACCAATTGTGGTGCGGCGGTCCCGGGTTCGATTCCCGGCGCGGGTTCTCGCTCGATATACCGGTTTTCATTATACAGTACTCGAGCACTAATTTCTAAAAAAAATCGAGCCCACAAAAATAAAAAGCAGGAATAAATATTCCAGTTTTTTTCCGTTGGTCCGTAAAAACAAAAACAGTTTCTTCTCTGTTCTTGCGGCACAAATTTACCTTAAATAAATAGAAACAATTCTCAGGTCATACAAATCAGAGGTCATTTCATAAGGTTATCGCAGGACAATTGACTTCATTCTCACGCCGCCATGACATCTTTATTCGATCGGAATCTAAAAACAATTTGCTCGGCGGCGCTACTCTTTTTTTTTTACGATAAGTCTATCGATGGATGCTGGCGGCGCGCGCTTTTCGGAATTGCCGAATAGTTTCGTTCGCCGTCGTTTTCTATCGTCGGCATTCCGAGGATCCACGTCGCCGGTTCTACCGATGAGCGACTGACTGTCGCCCGGCCCCGCGTTTAGACGGAGAGTCGACTCGCTAAAAAGCGGAATTGCGTTCGGCGTAACTTGTTTTTGCTTTTGAGTATAATTTCGCCGTTACTGGGAATGGTGAAAGTTTCGGCTAAGCACACCATTTAGTTTCTTGATAACGTGTCATTCATCTTAACTCTTTTCACAAAGGAAAATGCGTCCACGTTGCCTCAAATTGGAATTAAGTCATATTAAATTTAAATTTCTATAATTTCAACACTAATTCGAAAGTCTAACCGGTGCCATGTAGTATCCTTCTATCGAAACAATAAGTTAATTAGACGACGCGCCCATAAACCAGTGGAAAAACAGGGTCAGTCAGCTCAGTCTGGATGTTATTCAGAATTACGCGGATTAGTGATGAAGGAATGACAGATAGATGAGAAAATGACAAGGTAGAGAAACACATATTTGTTTCAGTCGTCATTATAAATCGACTAATACATACACACAGCCTTTATAGTACAGACCAGTTCTTGTATTTTACGCCAGTGGCGTTAGTCTGAGCAATTCACCCGCTCCATCCTGGTTCCAGTCGTAGGCCGTGAAACTAACAGCGCCATCTATTAGTGATCATTCCAAATGTAAAGAACTTGTATACGTGTGCCGCGAGCTTTTTTTGCTCGTTTGAATCCGACGGGGATTTATTGGCTATAAGAAGTCATGGGAAGCGCGTGCATGCAACATGCTGTCGTGGAGAGGGCTGACCACATGGCCCCCTTGGAGCTCTCTCATCATGCTGGTGTGTGTGAGAGAGAAACCATTTATAGAATTATGCGGAAAAGCAATTCCGCCGCACCCTTCTAATGGCGGACAACATCGTTGTCCATCCTCTCTGTATACGTGGCCTCACCCACTACACAACCATTATACGGAAACTAGTTCGCCGCTCATACCCTCCCAAATCTTCACTATTAACATTAATCTTTTTTCTGGGAGTGTATTATATCTGACTGCCACTGGTCGCAATGTGGTTTCATTTAGTAGGAGTGGACTCGCATTTCCTTTTTTTTTTTGTCAAAGAGAATCAAATTGACTGTAGGAAGGTTTGTAAGTCCTCCTGGTACCATGTTACCTAACAAATAAAATTCTATAAAATTCTAATCCAGCGTTGTACAGACGCTACATAATTCCCGGCTAAGGATCTCGTTAATTCGATCCCGGGGTATTGGTAAAAATGTGCCCCTCCACAAATGTTTAAGCGTTTAGAGGGGCACATAATTTTTTGAAAGTGATAATCACTTTAATCGATCTTTGACTGTGAAAATCGTTGAGGGATTTTCACTGTCGACTTACTCTGGGGAAATTGTAACGTTTTTTGTTCTAGCATCGTATTAAAATAGGTATTAAAATAATAAACAATTAAGATTGAACTAACTAGGTATTCTCGATGATTTTTGTTTCTCAAGTCTGTAGTCTTAAGAGGATGTAATGAGCTTTCGCTAAACTTGTCTCTATAAGTATAGTTCGGGCGTGTTTTCGCATAAATTCGTTCATGTAGCGCCTAATGGTCAGAAGAGATGCGCCGTGGAGAGGCTAATCAAAAGACTTGTGGGTGGCAGAGCGGCACATGGTAAGACTGGAACGATCTCCAGGCTCCTTTTCCCCCCATCGCTCCAGGGGTCATTCGTGGCAGATGAAGGATGGACTCTTATTTTATGAAGGAAGCGTATGACACTTCACTCGGGGCTAATTCGAGCATGGTGCAATTCGATATAGTTTTTCGAACAGCCATCTTGTTCCGTCCCCCTTTCCTTAATCGGGTCACTCGTTTGTAAATGTGGATGCCATTGGTCACCAAGTATCTATCTTTGAATTAACGTACGAGTACGAGTGAGACGATGGCCGGAATTTGGGAACCGAATTCCACTTGCCCAAAGACGCATGGAAAACTCGAATTTGAGCGCAAAGCGAAACAAACTATTTATATATCTCATCTACTGTAGAAATGGTAAAATGGTTGGGATGAATAGATGGGATGAATGGATAGAAATGGTAAAATGGTTGGGGGTAGTAGTGTTGGGTAGAAACGTCTTGTTCCAAGGAATTCGTTCATTTTCTGAGGAACGTGGGAACGTCCTCGTTCCTTTGTTTTTAGGAACGTTCCATTAGATACAACATTCGATGAAACTGCGAAGGATTATGTGTTTCTATGATTAAAAAGGTTTAAACCTTTTGATATTTACAAGGACAAAAGTTATTTTAAAGTTATCTTGTAGTATTTTGAATGTAATTGACTTGTGGCAGTACAATGTTATTTTTTGTTACTCACGTACGGACTTCTCAGAGACATCAGATATTTTTTACATAGTCACCACATATTTTTAACATGGACTTTTCACATAGCACTACAAATGGCAGCGTACGCATCACGTTCGCCCAGGCTTTAAATTTTTCCCGAGTCGTCTGACCCGTACCGAACAAACCAAAGCCGCAACAGCCATTTGGATGACCCGCACATTAATTATCACGGCCAGCGTCCGTCATCTTCATTATCGTCATCATCTCGCCATCCATTCTCTTAAACTTCCCGCACATCTTCTGCAATAGGATCCTTCATTTCACTCGCATCTCTATACAAGCAGGTCCACCAAGAGTGGACCATTCACGTGGTAACATATACGTCCTCTTTCGTTCGGAGTATCCACCGTGGTGACAACGTATACCTGTGGCTCCGTCGTGATGGCCCACGTGGTAATAATAATAATGTTACATATGCGGTGGACAGAATGGGGTGGGGGATGTACACGTCTTGCCCCGGGTTCGCCTTTCGCAACACGTCGAGTAGACGATCTCCCCTCTCGCTCGGTGAGTGAGTCGTCTTCCAGAAATGATTAAAGTGACACACACATGCGCGGCTTCGCGTGTGCGTGCGGGTGATGATTACAATTAAGAAAGAAAACGGACAAGACGTGAGCAACCTCGACGCTCAAGGTCCGCAACCACGCGGGGGTCGTTCAGATAGGGAACGTGACTTTTCTGTAAGCCTAACGCCGATCTTTTCCACACATTATCGGCGGTTAATGCTAACTGATTCGCATTGAACTATCAGATATTTTGGGTTTTTTGAACCCTAACTTTCGAAGGTCGTCCCTAAATGGGTCACCTTTTTTATAAATATTGATGAACGTTTTAATCAACAAGGATATAAGGTCTAGAGTGATGGATCCCCATTCCTTAACTTTGAGGTTCGTCAGTGATAATTGTTTTTAAATATCGACATGACTTTTGTCATTTTGTGTTTAATTTTACAATCTCTTTCATCGTTGACTCGTCTCGGTTCGCTTTATTCTTTTAGCTGATTTAGGAGAATATTATTTGGTGAAATTTTTAGCTGTCTTTAATCTTTTTAGTTCTTTGGATAAGACATCACCTGGGTAACACGTCTGCCCTCTTTGGTATTATCAATAGGTAGGCGCGATAGAAAACAAAAATCATCCCTAACCAGTCGCCACACCCGACTGCAGGCTTTCCAACATAGCAATGCAATTCCTGATTGCCTGTCAACAAGGGGCAGCGCTCCACTGATCATCTCTACGAAAATGAATCCAAACAGTGGATCTCCCTTTGAACTGTCCTCGCCGATAGCGCTCAGATTTTACAGCGCATCACCAAGCGAGAGAAGATCGCTCTCTGTCCGCTACCTAACTTCATCCCCATCCAGTGTTCGCCCAGGGGGGGGGGAGTTCATTCCCGAGACGCTATTGCTGGCGGGCGGTACATGAACGTCAACCCCTTCGTCCAGTGCCCTCCCACTTCGAGTCAAGCTTATTCTACATCAGCGTTGCACAAACTATAGGCACAAAGTAGTATCGAAATTAATGTCATGCCTATTGAAACGAGAAAAATATATTACAAGTGCAATGCAATGGATAGTTGGCAGCGTTGAGTTGAATAGATGATATTGAATTTGAACCAACTTGTCAACAAATATCATTACTGGCTCATAGACAAGGAGCGCCCCCTAGATAGCTTCTTCGTTCGATCCGTCTAGCCCAGTTGGCATTGCAACCGGGTGTAGTGCGGGCGGTCCCGGGTTCGATTCCCCTGCGCTGGCTCTCGACTATTCGATCCTCGGACACAGATGAGAATGTAGCCATTACATATTTTTTTAAATCACCGTAGCGCCTAGTGCACTACAGGATTACTGCATCCTCGTGTCTCTGTGGAGACATGTGAGGGGCAGGGTAAATTTATTGCCAAAGCAACACGAGGGATACAGAATCTCTTGTCGCAATCTTCACTACAAAGAAGGTAACTTCATTGGAAGGTTGATGTTTATTTAGTCTTGATTGTCCAGTTCCCATAAATGTGCGTTCACTCGCTGTTGGTAATATTGAAATTTAAATTTAATTGCTGATCAAGACAACAACCTTCAATTAAGTGAAGATGTCAAGGTTTGCGAGAATATATCGAAAATCACGATTATGGCCTTAATTGTGATTTAATTAAGAATTAAGTGAAGAATTAAGGTAATAAAACTGGAAATCGCATAGGAATGCGCTCCGCAGCTCGTGGGCCGCTGTTGGTTTATGACGACCCTCACTTGCCTCTGCGGCGACTGTCTCATCTAATCAGCGTCACTCGTCAACATCTCCCGTGGTCGCTGCGTGATCATCAAGCTGGACATTGGAAATGGGAGGGGGACCTGCACTCGCTGCGACCATCATTCCTCCCGACCTAGATCCCCACTCCCCTTCCCCCTTTGGCCATCTCACGCCTTCGCCAACTCTTTTCTCCTCGGCATCGGACCACTGAATCCCTTCACTTTGTCAACTCCAATTAGCAAATCCGTGTGCACGCATGTTTGTCTTTCTGCGAAAATGTCTTGCTGCGCTTTTGCGAAGAGCGTTTTTTTTTCTGATGGCATCTCGCTGCCTGCGGTGTTTTCTAAGGCACGATTTTCAGATGCTTAGACGCGTCGAGCATGATCAACCTTAGCGGAAATTGTCTTATTTTATTAGCTTATCGCGTAAATTAGAAATAGTACCGGGTATGCACATCCCTGCACAACCAACACCAAAAGCAATGTTTAAATGAATAAACAATTAGCAAAAAATATATTTATAAAAGTATTTTTTCTAATTTTATAAATGACTTTCACTTTCAAACAAGACAAAAAGTCAATAACCACAAATTTGACTATTCATATATTTAGTGTTGCGTCTCATTTTCCCTGCCCACCTTGTATAGCAACGTTAACTTGATTCTGGTAAACGTGATTCCCACCTCCAAACTCCGTTTCTTTCGCCTATCTACTCGTTCACGTCCTTTGCTCAATTCCCTCGCCGTACATCTCTGGACCCCAAGGGAGTCTGTCTGCCTTTTTAGCGCCGTCGTAAGTTTTCCTCGTTTGTCGTTTTGCCAGTAAATGCGGCGACTTTTGACACCCGACTACTTGGAAAGGAAGAGACGTGTGTGCACGTGTATATGTATTCCTCGTCTTACGGTCGTTCTCAGCGCTGACTTTTATTAAGAGCAATTGAAATAGGCAATTAGGCTTAGTCTCCCTACCACACCGAAAAGGCCTCCGTCGCTGGCGCTAGTCGCAATCCCCCCCCCCCTCCCACCACTAATTTCCACTGCAGAACAGCTTTTGCCACGAATTACTCCTATTTAGGATGAATCGTTGGCGAAGAGCTCGTCTTAATTAGTGAAGGAACGAGACGGTTCATCACTGCAGTGCAAAAGGTGACGGACGCTATAACCGAACACTTTTAGTTACATTTGCATACTAAGAAACGAGTTTCGACGTAGTGCGCGGGTCAGTGGATGGGTTGTCCGACCCGTTTTGACTGCATTTGCCGGGAGTGCAGTCTCGTAAGCATTTTGAGTTACTTTTCCATCTATTGAGATTGAGATACTCTGTAACACCCGAACATCCATAATTATCGATGCTGCCCCCTTGTGTTGGCCATAGAAAGGTACACAGCGTATGTGCTATGCGGGAAAGACAATCTGTTTGCGCTCTACGGTGATTTATAAAAAATAAAAGATAAAATAACGGATAATTTCCACAGCTTCTTTGATGCTGCGAATAGGGCTTATTGCATTTCGAATAGCGTAGCGTACTATTCGGTCTCTTCCACCCAAAAATGTCACCAGCGCCGCCAACGGAAGAACTGGCGGCACTAGTCAATCTTAATCAGTGGTTGCCGTTCATGCATCCTATTGGTATTAAAATTTGCTCTGTAAGTACTGGATTGTAATTTGTTCACTTTCATTCACGTTATTGTTTGTAATTGATCATTTTTTTTTTAATTTTTTGAACCAATAGGAGGATATTTCACATTTGCATACTGACAATGAGTATTTGTGTTCACTTTTTTAACTTCTTTTTTTTTTTGTGTGTGCATCGTTGAGCCTAATATCTAGTCAGAATTTATTATATTATTTTATTATAATACCGACACCCTACGATTTTTTAATTTTCAATTAGCCTACCTATAATTTAAGATTACTCTCGTTCCGTTTATGGCACAAAAGTATCTCGCTTCAATGCATATCCGGTTAAAAGCACTTAAATAGGTTGACTTAAAAAAAATTACAAGAAAATTTGGTAAATGTGATTGAATGTTTTTTTAATCTTGTTTATTTTTCATTTTTTTTCATTTCCAGGGAGCAGATGATCAAAGTTGACGTGCCAAAATAGCGAAGAACATTCCTTACCAAACATCAAAATTCGTGATATCGCCCAAGTCCCCAAGACGTAGCGCCCTAGTTGTTATGTTATTGTGATAATCAAAAGTAAAGCAGGAACAGTGAACTTGAATGTACGACCAGTATGTGGAACATCGCCGCGTAGTTTTTTAAACCAAATGCCGCGACCGTTTGTCGAAACTGCCCTGCCACTCACCCGCAGCTCCACGTCCAAGAAAAAATATATTCCGCTGAGCGTATAATCAAAAATTAGTGAACAATTCGTCATCACGCGACAACAAACGAAAATTCCTATCAAATCGCTGAGGGGGCTTGCGTGTGCCTACATTTGCAATCGTCTACAAAGGTAAGAACACAACCACCTTTTTATTTTCCTTTTTGTCTCTTGCGTAGCTGTTTGTGAAAAGGATTCCTTACAAAAATATTATAATGATGCAGTGTCTCCTAATCCATTGATTTTTGCGATTTTATTGTTTAAAATCGTGCCAAGAGAACCGCAGTTTTTGGTTTGCGTTGCCTTGTCTCTCGTAACTTTTCCTCGGATAAGTTTAGTCTGATTTTTACCATTCGTTGTATGATGTTCACATTGATCAATGGATGACACAGAAGCCAATCACTTAACCAATAATCCCTTTACGCCGCTGATTTTCCAATGCCCATCGACGACTCAATGTCTCATCCCTTGTTCCCCTCCCCCCCATTCCATTGTTAACGCTTTTTCGTTTGCCAGCTCCCTTCTTTTGTCCGCACGACATAACCCTTTTTCCTGGCAACTGCAGCACCTTTTTATTGCGATATCTTGCCCGTCTCCCTCTATCCCGCCCAGTCTTGTGCCCGGCGAAGGAAACGCTTGCCTATTCGCCTATTTCTTTTTGCCGGGCTTCGTCCTCCTAACACCAACACTTATGATTCAGGGATCTCGGGTTTAATAGAGATGCCGTTTGGTGTAGTGGTTAGCGCGTTGGCCTACTAGAACCGTGACCGTGGGTTCAATTCCTGGGGAGAACTCAGAAATGTTTTGGGCGAGTGTAATGCCTACACTCGACCAGTGTGGGATTTACCTAGTCCCCTAGAGGGTCCGATCCCCTACTTCAGTGGCCCGATCCCCATACTGTGCATTACGGTGAATTTAACGGACCCTGGACGGGTCGGTTTTGACCCTTCCTCTTCGGAAACCGATACCTTTATACTGCACATATTGCGTGTATTGCAAATCTGGCTAAGCTCCTTCCTTAAAAATCGGGTGCTGCGCACGCTTTTTCCTTATTGATAAAAGTAACGCATGTTTTAAAAATCGTGTGCTGCGCACGCTCCTTTCAAAAGATGCTAGTTTTGAAAAGTATCGGGTGCTGTGATACTTTTAAAATAAAATACCCGAAGGTATTTTATTAAAAGTATTAAAGATATTATAAAAAATTGCGGAACTGCACGCTCTTTTTTAAAATATAGATGTTCCATTTTTTTTTTAATCACGGCGCTGCGCGCGCTTTTTTCTTACCTAAAAGTATTTTATTAAACAAAATCCTTACTCAAAGAAATTTTATTTTTAAAAATCGCGGCACTGCGCGCTCTTTTTAAATATAGGTGTCTCATCTTTTAAAAAATCGCGGCGCTACGCGCACTCTCTCCATATGAAACTTCCATTTTCTAATCGCGCTTTCGCCTTACAAATTTTATTTTTATACGGGTGCGGCATTACAAATTAAATTATAAATTATATATAAAAAATCACGGAGCTGCGCTCCCTCTCTTAAATATGGTTGTGCCATTTTCTTTCTTTTTAATCGCGGCGCTGCGCGCGCTCTCTCCTTACTCAAAAGTATTTTATTTAAAAACAAAATATATACCCAAAGGTATTTTATTTTAAAAAATTGCGGCACTGCGTGCTCCTTTTTAGGTGTTTCCTAACCTTAGGGGTAGACATAACCTTAAGACATAACAACAAGAATGACATATAACATATGTCATTAATCATAATAACATGTCATAAATCATAATAACACAAAGACATAACCTTAGGGGTGTTCAATAAGTGTATGCAATCATTTTTTCTGAAAAAATGGCTTAATGGATTTTAATGAAACTCGGCCAAAGTATTCTCCAGGTATTTCTGAGCTTCTCAAATTTTTTTAATACGATTTGAAAATTTCACGTGCAGAAAAATCGAACGCCAACATGGACGCCGACGAGACGGCGGTTCAGCATCGTTCAGTTGCCAGTTTATTTCATTTTTTAGGCATTTTGATAATCATTTTTTATTCCAAGTCAGCTTGAAAAGGACGAAATAATATTAAAAAGTAATGTTTCATAATAAATTTGGAAAGTTTCGAAACGGGATAAATAACTGGAAGATGCTCAGAGATGTTAATGGCCTGTGGTTGTCAAAAGGATGATTTCAATTTTGAGCACGCGTGAACGTGTGCGTTTTTTATCGTTCAGACAAAATCGCTGGGTGACAGTTTCATAAAAGATTCAAACCAGGACAACGTAATGGCACGATTCAAATTGAGTTCGAAGACGTTTACTACCAAAAAAATAAGTTAGCTAGAGGATGATTCCAAATAAACGTGATGTCAATTGCGTATTCGGGTGCAAAACACAGAAAAACAACAAAGGAAACTGCACTTCTCGAGAGGGGTCTACGCGCTTATCCAAAATCTTAGGAAAAATTCATCCCTAGGAATTGATTTTTTTCCGAGTGATTTGTATGAGTTGATAGTATTTTTGTTCCGAGTTTCATAAAAATCCATCCAGCCGTTCTTTTTTTCCCCCTCTTTCTCCAGGAATCAGACTCTGTTGACCTCCCCACTTATTTTTTGACAAATCCCACACTGCACTCGACTTTCGAATGGAAAGTATAGTAAAGCTGTGGGCCGTCACTGAACGATGACAGATACACGCCAAAGATCCTTACTTAGGTATGAAGCCTGGGCTTGGCTTTATCAGATCGTCTATTGAGGGGATGTGAGGCATAAGTTCCAGAAGTCCTTTTGAAATAATTTAGACTCAGTCTTATATATCCGATTTCCGGACTTTACATCATTCACGCTTTGTTGATAGAGATGTATTATTATGGATGTATTAATCACTACGTTAATCTAACGTACTACCAATGTTTATGATCACGAAAAAAACCCCATAATTTAAATCGCCGAACCGGAACGATGCAGGTGAACGAATGAGAAGGCGAACCGAATCTCGTTCATCTGTATCGTTCCGTTTCGGCGATTTAAATTATGTACATCGTATGTTTGTGTTTTTTTTTTCGTATTCGCAAACCTTTAATAATTCATTTATGTGTTCAATCATAATGTTTTTAATGAATTACATATTATGGTTCAATTTCTAGTATTCCTTCCTGTAGGTAAGAAGTGTGGCTAGTTTATGAGGGGGTCTTAGGAAGATTTCGCCAGCAAACCCCAGCTCCATCCCCACCCACCCCTTTTACTTCACCTCATATTCGCCTTTCGCTTTTGTGTTTTGACGACCCTATTTTTCCCTCTCGCGTGGAAGAAAAGAATAGGAAAATCCCGGCAACCTATTTTTCTCCCTCCCCCCACCTCTTCCCCTACCTCCGCCCTTATCCCCAGAGCTCCTCCATGTCGTTTCCTTTTCATAATCGATGAAGTTTTACCAGATTGAACCAACCCTCGAGTTTATCAGACCGACTGTGATTGGGGAGGCTTGGCTCTTCGACTGTGTGGCGGAAGTTTGCGGCCTCACGTAACCTACCTGTGTTTGTGAACGTGTACTGCGCAGACGTGCACGTACGTGCACGTCTGCTCAGGGTTCTTGAAACAAGAGTTCAAATAAGGTGCTTGCTGTCAGGGGCAAGGCCAACTGGGGTGCTTGCTATCGTTCGCGTCGTAGGTTTATAAATTATTATATATCAGGTAATGTTCTCAAAGTATAACATGTGGATACAGGATGATTACGACTGTGTTTTCTTCAAATTTGATTCGGTTGCGCTGAAAAGAACACCCAATTTCATTTAATAAATATTGTAGTATGCGGCTACTTGCGATTGATGTTTTAATATTTAATGCATATTTTTGTAATTCGTTTCGTTGAAATGCGAATTATTTTATACGGATATACAATGTGTTAATAAAACATTTTAATATGTTCTACATACCGGTACATTATATATACATTTTAATTCGTTCTTACTAGCTGTTCCTGATCAATATTTATTTTATATTTATTGTTTTCGTGCACTAGAAGTGTTGCCGTTTTTCTATCCTTTATGGTCAAGGATTCATCCTTTAAAAAATAGACACGAAGTT
The DNA here is from genome assembly GCA_033995665.1 of Melogona broelemanni. Lineage (NCBI taxonomy): Eukaryota > Metazoa > Arthropoda > Diplopoda > Chordeumatida > Chordeumatidae > Melogona > Melogona broelemanni. The sequence goes on from JAUJYS010001966.1 coordinate 14,603, forward strand.
CGAAGATTCATCCTTTGTTTCAGTCATTTTAATATGTTTTTTATTTTTTATAAATGCAGGAAATGAAATGAGAACATATAAAAAAAAATTATAAAAATTTTTACTTCGCCTTGACCTATAGGTCAACGCGAAGTGAAATATTTTTTTATTCTTTTTTTCTAGTTTAATAGTTTAATTAATTTTTCTAGTTTAATTAATAGAATAATGGATTCAAGACTGCGACGTATAAAATAAACCGATAAACCAAGTGGCATACTCCAGATATGTACACGTATATTTGTACTGTTAGAGCCAGATAGCGATTTCGCAAACCCTCCATTCCCTGTACCTGACGCACCGCGCGCGTTCCAAATCAAGGAGACACAGTACGTCGTCTTTTTTTATATTTTTATCGTCGTAGCGCCGACGACACGCGAAAAGATATATATTTTCTTTTCTCTCGTAATGGCGAATCGGGAGGCGTTACCTGGGAAAGGCATCGTGTGGGTAGGAGAGGAGATAGGGTGGGGTGGTGTGTGTGAGAGATAGTTCGGGCGCGCGCGTGTCGTTCAGATGGTCGCTCGTCGCTCGAAGACGATGAAGCCGCGCGCGCGCGCGCCAGTTTTTTCCCGGTCTCTCTCTTTTGCGGTTTCTCGCGGACGAAACGATCGCCGCGCACGCGATACCGAATCGATAAATCGCGTTGTCTCGGTCGGCAGACAAATCGTCTGATTTTGTGTGTCTACGTGGCTTCTAGGTACGGGATTGCAGGAGCGGCGGGATCCTATATTTATGGAGTAGGGGGAGGGGGACAGGGTTTGAATCCCTGGGAACGCGTCGTCGTTTGAAACGACGGTCGCTTGACCAGAAACAAGAACTTATCGATTATTTCGCACGTTCGCATTGTTATCAGATACAAAGAACTGGCGATTGTTTATATGTAATGCCCTCTTTGTGCCGGCTACGCCCACAAAAGGCATTACTGCAAAACGCGCGCCCGCTCTTTGAGAAAGTGCACTTACCTGCAGTTTCTGCTGCACGCGCACACGCCACGGCGACACACCCCTTTTTCTCCTCCCCACCCCACTGGCACTGAACTCTGGCGACGATCCGCACTGGCTGAACAAAACTAAAATTATGCCAGCTTTTCTCTTTCGCCACCAGAGGGCAGCACCAACTCCCACACCCTCTTTCACCCCTCCTTTCGCCCCTCCCTACCTTTGGCGCTCCCCCATTGGTCCAGCTTTGAATTAGTGACGCAATTCTTAATCACGTGACACTCTCTTGTTTTTGGGTATATAAGCCGG
>JAUJYS010001967.1:0-15888 GCA_033995665.1 Melogona broelemanni
CGGAATGAGCGACCAGAAAATACGGTATGGAGTGGGGTGCGTAGCGAAACTGACTTGCCTAACCAAAAACATAACATCAAGTGACTAATCAGGTGAGACTGACTTTCGCTACGCACCCCACAACATACCGTATTTTCTGGTCGATCATTCCGCGGTCGGGTAGTTTTGCCGAACAATTTTGTCTGTGTGGCCGGACGTAATTTCCAGTTGCAGTTATCAAAAGTGAGACACCAGGAAAACACGATTAAAAACTCAATAATGTGGAAGAATAAATCTGGTCACACTGGATACAGTTGCGGCCATGCAATTATTAATGGTAGCCGGCCGACGCCGTATAGGCTGGCGCGAGTATTAGGAAACAGTTCGCTGTGTACACATGTACGTGTGTAAAGGGCTTGGCGCTGTCGACACACGTCACCGCTGACTAATCTGCAACGTGCTGGCAAATTTAATTGCCAATCCCCGTTGCGTGATCGACTTCGATAAAATGTGTGGCGACTATTTTTTTTCGTCTTCCCCCTGCAAAAGTAATTATCGTATGCTCGTATGCGAACCGGTAGCAATGACCAACACAATCATATTTAAACTCGCGCTGTGCGAATCCATTATACCTATACACTGGGCTGTGGTGGTCAAACGACTGTGTCGCCACCATCAGCAAAAATTAGCATTACACCGAATGCATAGCCACATGTCATAACAAGTCAATGTGATGTCAATGCAAACAGTGTTTTTACCTTTATATCACAGAGAGACCGAAACCAAATAAATAATCTTCTCGTGTCTTTCAAGTTTTGTTAATACCGTACAGAAAATCTGTTTTTAGGAATTCCACAACAATTCATAATTTTTTTTAAATGTACCCCAATAACAAATCCTTTTTAAATGTACCCCAATAACAAATCCTTAAACAAATCACAATATTTTTCCTGGAGTCTTCCATTTTAATACTTAATTGTCTTTAACGTTTCCTATAAAACCAAAATGATTAAATGAAGAACATGGAACATGTCAGTACACAGGGCAAATGTTTCAATCATAAAGAAAATGATTTCGATGATTGTTCGTAGGAGCTGTTGGCGAGAATTAACAATAAAGAAAAATTTCGTCTTCGACCTGTGAGGACAGGAAACAGCAATTTCTTGTGATAACAATTTTATTATTATCGTAGGAATATTATATTACAAACTCTCGGTGGGATGATGAAGAGTAAAACTGTTTTTAAACCTATTTTCCATCTTCAATTTACAAATAATTCATATACAATTCATCCCACCGAGAGTTTGTAATATAATATTCCTACGGTAACAATAAAATTGTTATCAAAAGAGGTTGCTGTTTCCTGTCTCCACTGGTCGAAGACATAAAGAAAATACATGTAAATAACAAACTAATGTATTTTGAGAATGTAACTGCGTGCGCTAATTGTGAATTTTGCTATCAACAGCAGAGTTATCTGCAGCGTTTTGAACGGTTTTAAGCGATCGCCAATGTGCCAAGAGTTAGGTGCTCCATGTTGCATGCAAATTGGACATTACGACATGTACAGAGTTTTTGACAAACATTGAAATAACTAATATCCGGTTTTCAAGCTTGCAAATTCCCTGATTATATTTATTCGCGCTTGATCCAATCAGGCAATATTTTAATTTCCATATGCCAGATACGAGTGCTACATTTCATTAATAAAAAACCCGTTTTTTTTTTTTTTTAAATTCACCGTAGCGCCTAGTGGGATAGTCCTTGGGATCGTAGGAAGACCTAGGTGTATACAAGAATGACTCTGGTACATGCTGCTAGCAATAATACATGCAGTTAAGAAGCAGATGCACGCTTATTTCCTTTAAAAATCTGAATGAATGTAAAATTCAATCTCAGCACAACACACATTTTCTCGCATGAACAGATTCTACCGAGTTTACTATCCACGCGTAATTTAAATTTTGCACGATGGATGAAACAATTTTTCACGAGTGCTTTTCGATACAAAAATATTGATTTCTGAAACCAAAAGCATACAGTGGGAACAAAAATCAATTGCCTTCCTGTTTGAGTCAAGCTGCCTGATAACTAGGTCGTTCACGTAGAACACGCAATGCTCCGGTGTAATGGGTGTTTGCGTTACAGGGGGCAGCAACGATTGATGAAATAAGCTTAACGTAACGTAAATAAATGAGCGTAGCGATTCAATTATTTGCACTGAAGATATCAAATTTTTTTTCGAAATACCAATAACAAAGAATTTTTCGTTATCACATTTTCTTAAAGTGATATAAAAAGTGAGTGAGTTATACTGAGTCTGTTCTAACAAAAAAGTATAAAATTTGAACATCTCCGTTAAATTGTTTGTTCAATTAAACGAATAAATATTTATTAATTTACAAAAGTAAGAACTTATATTTTTATCAGCTCTACAACAATTAATTCAATTTACAACGTGTATGCACAAGAAATCTAATATTATCCAAAAAGAAAATTGGTAGAAGATATAAAATTTGACTTGAGCAAGTGCACTACTGACTGTATTTGCAGATACAAACAAAGGTTTTAATGACCAGCATATTTTTTTTTAAATTACGAAACAAGATAACAATTGTTCTTGTGAAAGAAATTACAATTTAAATGTATTTCTCTACTGAAAACCACACTGTACAAGAATATAGAAATATACGATTGCTCGTGCACTCTAACCGTAATCATCCTTGGCCTGTGTGTTGAAACCGGGCACGTGCGCCACCGTCCGTCAGAAATTAACATATCTATCTATACACGTATATGCAAGTACTGTACAGTACATGCAAGCACATATGCGCACAATAATACGAACGAGGCCAAGTCCCGGCGAACAAATTAGGCCTAATGCCAATGAATCCACGCAACCCATTCCGCGCTTATGGACGGGACGCGAAACTATGCGACTGGCGTTTCCATGGCAACCAAAAATGCTCCTCGTGTGTTGTGTACACGCGGGGGGACAGTGCCGCAAATAACCCGAAAAACTAAACAGCACTAAGCTAACACAGCGCCAGCGTGTCTATAGTTTATTTATGTCATTATTCATCGAGCAGCTAGAAATTGCCATTTCATGATTTATACGATCTGGTTAAACACATTTTTTGTGATACATCTATTTCGATACGACGTGATAATCTAAAAACGAATACCCTGTTCGGGAGATACGGTTGACTCAAAATAATTTCATTTCTGGTAACAAGTCTTAGTAACAAAAAATGAAGCTTTCTTCTTCCATCAAAAATACTACGACTGGCGTAACACATACAAATTTTATATACATATTTTTTTCGAAATTGTAATTTTCTTAAATTACACAACGTAAAAAAAGTTAATTTCAAAATCTATTTGGTGAAATAGCTACCTTACTCCTAAGGTGTCTTCATAATGTTTAACATAGGCCCAAAAATACAACTGCGAATTACGACCACCATTAACCATTTACCGTGCACGATATGTTGAGAATATTCAAACGGGATATACGCAAACACAACATTACGGTAAGTTACAACCTATTCGCTTCTTTACCCGGCGCCATATTAATAGCGTTACTGCTTGTTTTCAACGATAAAAATGGCGTTGCAAGGCGACGACGCCGGCTGCACGTCTATAACACGTTTCTCTGTTAACATATTGTGTTGGCAGCACATTAATTTAATGAATAATATATGAAAACCCAGAAAGCGCCTCGAAATGAACACATTTGCCTTCGTAAGAACCCATCCTTCTAGGTTAAAGCAGTGGTTATCAGCTTCTCCCATATTTGAGCATAGTTATGTATATTACTTTTTGAGCCATAGTTTTCTAAGGAAACGGCCTTTCTAAACATAGGCTCCTAGGAAGAACAGTTGGTCGTTCATAACATGTAGCGAATTATTTATATTTCCGTTTAGCTAATGTAGTGTGAAAATCGAGGCGTCTGCCTTTGTGATATTCCTCCCAGAACAGAACCATTAGCTATAATAGTTTACAAGATAGCACTTTCTGGGAAAATGTATAGCTAGGCAAAAGGTTCGTATAATTAGACGGCGTTGACAAAGCAACGAGTCCTTATTATTTCACTTCAAACTAATGGTACATAAGTAATAATAATACTTTGTACTACATGTAATAATAATGCTTGTACTTACAAGTAATATAATGCTCTTAATATTGCGATCCTTAGAATAAGAGGCTCAAGTTAAAAGTCACATTTTTTAAGTCATAATACTACATCGTGTGAAAGTCAAACAGTTAAAATGGCAATAAAATAAACCTAGATGGTGCCACTGGTTCGGGGGTGTTGGGATTCGAGACTCTCATAAAATATCTCGTGATAGAGACGCATGAAGGATTGAATGTTCTTGATCGAAAGTGTACACTGCTGTAGGGACTGTCCGACTTTCTGCTAACCCATCTTCGGCCACCAAGGTACCGCTTATTTGGTGTTCAACGCTCTGCACCGCATATTAGAAAAATCGCACGTTTCGAGTTCATTTGGCTCTAAGCGCCGAAAAAGGGGAACGCTTTCATAGTCACTACTTCTTGGTCGCGATTGCTGAAGGCCGATTTTGTCCTTCCACAATGAGCTCTGGCAAATCGACCACCACCAATTGAAAATCTATAAGTTTGAGATAAAATAAATCATGCAACCTGCCAAGAGGGGGGAGGGTACCCGAGATACCCGAAATATATTGCCTTCGATTCCCATTGAGTTACACAGTTCACTTTGAGGCACAGCTGTGGCCAGCTTAACTGGTCCACGATGAAATTTATTAGCGCAAATGCATTTAAGATACCCCACATAGAGGTCGGATGAAATGTGATCAAATTCTAAGAAGGCGCCCAAACTGCAACATTTTTCGTTGAAAAAATTCAACAGAAAACACATGGTTCTGGGTAAGGGGTAGAGCAGCATAGCTTAATGATTTAATGCAATTAATGTTAGTTTGTAGTCTGAAAAATAAAAATATACAACTGAAACAATTTACATCTAAGAACTAAATACAGACAAAAAAACTACATAAGGAAAAAACTCCCTAGTCTGACGGTTATGATTTCCAAACGGGTTTGTGTATTTAGCGGATTTATGCTTGAGAAGGGCACCAGCAACTCGGGTCATCATTAAGTATAAGGAATAATAACTGACATACACACAGGAGAGACAAAACTTACTTAGCCCTGACCAGATTTCACACTATCCAATTGTGGAAATAAACAGTAATGCATTTATAGCTTTTAACCGTTCCCTCTTGGATTTGTATTTGACAGCACAAATTTTGAAAGCAAACTTTTAATGTTGCGTTTAGTTATTTAGGCGTTCGTTTGCGAGATAAATAAAATGGGACACATTTTGTTTAAGACACGTGAGAGAACTTCGCGCTCTATTAAAGTTTTAAACCGAGCCCATTACACGATAGACTTTAGCGCCATTGCGTCACACGTTCTCTCAAAGTCGGGGAGACATAAATAATTTATAAATTCCATCTTCTCCGTACAAGTGACATTTTAATTCGTAACGCGGGACTAACAAAAACCGTATTTGAACATCTATAATAAATTAACTCCCCTACTATGTAAGCGGGACCCCGCCATACTGATTCAGCTACAATTCGTGTGAGCACAAATGTCTTGGAAGGCGTGTTTCTATAGTGCCATTCAACCGGTTCGATGCACGTGATGGTCATTGGGAAGAATTCATACTCTGAATATCCTCGATTGTTGTTAAGTTTGTCAATCGATCCCATATCGCGCGATACCAACGTAAAGAATTCCTCTGTCGTCGCGTCGACTAACTTTTGAACCCGTGCCAGGTAGAGAGATAGACGTAATTAAGGTAGGCATTTCCTGTTACTGGGTGGCGTGGAACGGTGTAGTGGACATAGACGTGGGGGCAGACCGAGTGTCGGGCAAGCCCTACGCTGGAAACGACAGTTAGCGAGTCCAAAACGACGTGCATTAGGATAATTAATAAGCACATATACTAATTGCATCCGAAGCCCACCGGGTGTATTGAACAGAATACATGAAATAGAGCTGCTCTTGAAGTACGCGCAGTGGTTGTGCCGGCTGTGTGTGTGTGTGATAGCAGTGCTGGCAGATACAATCGGATGTAATTCTACACTGGAGTACCAATCGGCTTTCAAGCAATGGCCGTATATTTTAATTATGCACAAGACATTTCTCTAGCGTATATTTAAAAATTAATTTCGAAGCATACGAAAAATTTACTAATATAAAACATTCATATTAGTTCATTTAATATCAAAGATATAAATAAATAAACTAAAAGTAAATAGTTTAGAATAACATAAATCATAGATTAAAACTATATGTAAATACTTCTACATTATAAAGCCATGTTTACCGGACAACGCACTAAATCACATAATCACGCATATAAATTAATCGTGTCAAGAAAAAAATACGAAAATCTACGAAAAAAGTACGTCATACTATAATACAAAAGAAATACCTAAGGGTAATAGATATTGTTGCCAGTGGTTACAATTACCTCGTTAGACATTGTAAATGAATTATTTAACAAAGCACAAACAGCGCCGTCTATTACAATGCAAATCAAACAGGAATTATCATCTACGATTTAGTTTGTGTTATATGTATGTACATGTTTGTGTGTAGTGTAACCAAATCGATTGCGCAATGATGTTCTTGTGGCACAGAAAACAAGTGCAATGTATAAACGGAATAAATCGTGCCCGCGTTCTCGAAACGTAGTGGGTTTCACCTGACGGAACCAAATTTAGCCTCAATGCACGCGAGACAGTCTGTATTATAGAGTATCTGTCCTCCAAAGTCCAGGATCCCCAATTGCGCATCAAAACCAAAGAGAATTAACATTGGAAAATTTCTTATATTAGAATTTTTATAAATAATCAAAAACAATAAAATGTATCAAAAATGAGAAAATTGCAATTAAATTAAACTGATACTCTTGAGCGAGTTAAATTTATCATAGAGATCTTCGAAATAAATTATAATTTAATTAACAGTTATATAAATACCAGAAAAGTGTGAAAACAGATTCTTAGTAAAGACTTAGTATTTTCTCGTAAAGCATGGCAAATAGGTATTTTTCACTGCGTTGATCATTGACTGGGTGTGTATGTCTATGTTTTTTCGATTTCTTCTGCGACGTTTTGGTGCTGAACACAGTGCAAAATTTAACATAAAATTCACTCATAGAGGTTACAACTTGCGACACCGTAATAAGCTGCGACAGTGATTTTTTGTATAGACGATTTCATTTCCTATTTGTCCCAATAGGTGGCATCATCTGTTGTCATAAATAGATCGGCGCCCCCCAGCCAGCGTACACATCGTTCCCGGCACAGAACGGAGCGTCGATTCTACTACATTATTGCTGGAGCGTTGTTGTTCCACGCTTAGGTTGCCTTGGTAACCAATAAAGTGGGAAGCGAAGAATTTTTAATATTACGAGCGTGTAGACTATAATGGCGGTATAGCTAAAGGTATACGCGGGCATAGTCAGAAGAAGAAGAAGAAAAAAGATAAATAAGTGGGCGGGCGGTTCAGAAAAAAAGGAAAGAAAAAATGAAATATGCGAAGATGTCTCAAGATACGGATGCATTAGGACAGATGGGGAGGGTAATGTAAGAAAGATGATAAAAGGGAGTTTTATTTAAAAAAAAATCGGGCTAGTGCTGACTAGTTTTTTAATGCACAAAATATAAGCATCCTCAACTTATCTTTTGGCTTGCGTGGGGTTTAACTAAGCATACATGTTTAATTGCAGACGGGATTGCAGAAGAATTAGCTATTTGCTGTGAACGAACTTAAAAGTTTCTTGAATATTATAAACAATTTTAATGTTTCAATTTCAATATCAATATAATAGATAAAGAAACAAAGGAATGAAAAAGGAAAGGAAACAAAGGATATGTTTTGTGCAACGAAAATAATAAAAATAATACCAAAAAAAAAAAAAAAAGATTAATTAAGTAACCCAGTGTTTAACTGAAATTAAATCGTGATAGTTCAGCTTTAAAATGTCAAAATGTCTGTAGATACATTTCGAAAATATTTGAAAATATACCAATGGGTAATTTACTTTTGATTTAGCTAAAAATGTTGAAGTTTGAGCCGTTGGCCCAACGGCTCCTATAATTTTCTAATTTTAAGATGATTACTTTTGATTTATTATTTTCTCAAGTGAACTACTTGCATATTTTCTGTATTTTCAAAAATTTAAATGGGTAATAACCCACGAATGGAACCGAACCCGGGAGCGCCGGGATTTTGGCTAGATTATTCCTGTAAAACAGTTTACGAGCTTAGTAGGGGGGTTCCTGACCCAGAACTGTATTTTCTAACTCTGTCACTTGGGCGACCGGTGATTCATGCGCATAGCGTTTCAAAAGCTCCCCACGATGCTGCACCGCAAAACGAGTTCATTCGCATTCACGTAACGCAACACTAACTTGTTCCAATGTACATGTATTTATCTGATACTAACGTGAATATCACTACAAGAGATTATGAAACCTTCAGGTTGCTTAGGCAATATATGAAAGGCACATTTATCCTCTGTAATATTGATACTCTGTAAACGAAAGCTAGCGCAGAGAATCGAAATCTGGACCGCCGCATCTCAGCCGGTTGCAGTACCGAATGGGCTAGACGGACCGTAGTTAAATAATATGTACATTTCAATGCATTTTGTTGTTTAAATATTTTCATCTAAAAAATTTGCCGATGTTAGCACACCGCTGAACGAAAGCAATTAAAGAAGCTCAACTTCTATTATTTTTTTTATTCCGGATAACTGTAATGAATAACACTACAGGAGGTTATTGTACCCCTCGTGTCGCTGTGGCAATGTGTGAGGAGAACATTCCAGTACCACAGGATCGAATAAACGAAAGCCTGCGCCGGGAATCAAACCGGGAATCGGGAATTATAAACTACATCTTTTGATTAACGCGAATGGGACTCACGAAAGTCCAAAATTGATCCCCTGATCGCTTGAAAGCGCCACCAGCTGCCACAACAGAAACCTATTTGCCCGCACGTGTATAAGGAATAGCGACACAAGCTGAGATGCAAACCGCCCATACGATCATCCCAGTTTTCGGCATAGAACAGGACAACCAGATTCTGGTAAATTCGCATCAACTATAATCTGTACGGTAACTGGAGGCAATCGAGTTTTGCAATTTTCTGCTAATGGACTACTAAAACTATGAGATTAGGCCAATTTGGTGCCCTTCCTAGAGGGAAGCGATCAATAGGTCAGAACGACGAGCAACTATAAAGGAAGCAAGTATCCTAACGCTTTTGCAAAAGAACCCCCAATTTTCAACACATTTTAAAGTGCTCTACCGAAACAGCTTTGAACATAATTTGGGTCGACAAAGGCAATTTGCTCTACGCGAGTGAAAAGACAAGTGCACGCAGAAACTTTCAGTTGCCCTTATGAATAGGGATACATAGATAAAATAAAATCTATAGGAAATGTCGATGACCACTTTAACGTCAAGCAATCATATGTTTCTGTGAACAAGCTCCAAAGTCGCGTCACTTTATTATGGTGAAGGCTGGATTGGCCTGGCAAGTCTTACAAATGTATAACAAGAACTACAGCATTTTACCGATAAGCGACTGAACTGATCGAGACATCGAACTACAGCAAGCTCGCACCTAGTGGAGTTGATCGGTACTACGTTGAGCTTAGTTAACTTATACGATAATAAGACAGCGATAATTTATATACTGGCACCCAATTAAACTAGAAAAATCCTAAATGTAAACATTTATCGTGCCTTTCAATGGCCAAATCAATGGCACCATAATGGCACAACAGCTTTTCAATGCACACACTGTAGCGTTGGTGTACGGTATTTTACGAATATAAAGGAGAACCATTTGGTAGTAAAGGGACAGCAGATACAAACATAAATTAACAAATTACACACAACATTTACTTGCCGAGATTACTTACATACTTTATAATAAATATCAAGAATATTCAGAGAGTTTTAAATAAATGATTAGTCAGGCACACATACTCTGTATAAGCATATATTAATATTATTATGTCAAATTACATCTGAATGAAAGGAATGCAAACGTAAGAATGACTGAATTTACGGTTTTATTCTAGACACGAGCAAACATTTTCGATTAAAAATAAAGGTTGAATAAAATATTGATAATATTTAGGCAACGATAGTTTTTCATTTTTTATACGTTCGAATTATGCAATAAAACCATAAAAACAGATAAAATAAAAAAGGCAATTTTTGATTTGACCTACAATCATTCCTGTAGTTGGGCAATTTGCTGATACAGACACAGCTGACATGTAAAACAAAGGCGTCACCAATAGCTAAAGCTTTTCAACAAAATCCACGCATTTGCTTTCCAAATTGCAAAAATGAAATTTTCTGCTTCCGAGGGCGGTTAGGCTTAGCCTACCCGTTTGCATATTCAATCTCGAGGGAATTACTTTTCCATCAAGAAATAATCGCGAATATGAGTGCGTCAGTGTAAGTGGGAGGTGGGGAGGGGGTATACAGTATAGAGTGCATGGTGCGATCAACTATAAAGACGACGTATGTGGAAAAGATAGAGGGGGTAAAACTGAGATGAGAAAAATTTCTGTGCACAGAGGTGGCGCAGTGATAACAGAAATTGCCAGATTTAATGTGCTGCGTGTACATTTCTTCCTGAGACCAACTGCGCCTCTGGAGCCATTGAAGGAAACACAAACGGAATCAAATGAACAAAACTGCTTAATAAATAAGAAAACAACTAAATAATATCAGTGAAATAAAGTCTAATTGTTAGACAATTTTAACCTGCCAGTTACAGAGTAGATCATCTGTAACTTACAGATTTAAAGTGTAACTATCGAACTTTATTTTTTATTGATATTATTTATTTAATAAGTCTTTTTTCATTTAATTCTACATGTATCTCGGCGTCTATCTTTAACACCACCATCGTTTAACAGACAAAACTGTTTACGATGGAATCTTTTAAGACATTAGAACGCAAAAGTATTTTAATATGTGTTTAAGCTTTCTAAGAACGTGTAAAACATAATCGAAATAAATTGTTACATACGAAAAATTAGCATTGAAATAAAGAGCCAATTCTGTAAAAGAAATGCTTTCATCTTGTGAACATTGCTACTGATGGGTTACAGGAGAAAAGCGCTAGAATTCAATTCCATTTTGTCGCATGATCTCCAGTCAGCGTTTTTTATAGATGATATTTGCGATCGGGGTGCAAATATTTGCTCTCATTGTCTTTTTGGTTTTGTGGTTGGAATTGTGGTTTTTTTTATTTAGTTCAAACTATTTGCAGGTGCAAGTATACGACAGATGTAGTTTTTCCAAAGCATCTCTGTATGGTAGTATAAGATAATCCTGTTGTTGCAACTTGCGCCGAACATTACTGTCAGCAAACAAATACCAGTAAATCCCAACCATCCCCTTATCTTTAAAAGCTTTCTACTGACAATGGGGTTTTTTTTGTACAGCTTCGCTCTCTATCAAAGGCATTTTGATTAGTTTTTCTAGAACTTAAGTTTGGTCTTACCCTGCTTGGAAAAAAGGAAACGTGCGAAACGAGATAAAAATGTATAATGAGTTTTTTCCCTTTTAAGATATCTTGTAAGAACCTTTTTTCAAGCAGCTTAATGTATCTCACTAGAAAAAATCGATACATTCACCCAAATAATAAAAAAAAAATATATTGATCTCGTTATTTTTGTAGCTGGATATTAAAATACCGAATATGAGTTACACGTACTTTGGAATGCATAAATTTAATAAAAAAACAGGTTTTCAAAAAACAGCAAGAAATTTTCAAACTTGTTTGCACATGAATAAAATATTTTCCTTACTGAAAATTTATTTTTTAATTTTAACCAACAAAACAATATATTGTATAGTACATTATTCGCCACGATTTAATAACATTCCACACTGATTTCAAATTCGACGGTCGAAGTTACAAATGCGCGAATTTATGGATGACGGAAATATTTGTTGTTCACCGGTCAATGGAAAACGTGATCTGCCGTATGCTTTTAAACAAACAATTAAAAAATAGCCGATAGATGTCGTTACTCGTCCAATAACGCGGTAGACCATATACAATTTCTCTGCGAATGTCTCCTGACTAGTCAACGGGTTATAATCACCAACCTTTATAGGACAAAAAAAAACTTGGTTGATGGAAGTCGCCCCGCGCCACGGTGCAAACCGTCGCCAATACCGGATATCGAGCCACTGCACCGACTTTCTCGAAATGTCCGTGTTTTCGACACGGGGCTTATCAGCTCGGAGTTGCTAAGTCAAACGATAGGGCTGTCGCGGACAGCTTTATTCCCACCCCACCCACAACACCACCACCACCGAATTCAGTAGAGCGAGACTGCAAATAAAAGAAGAAAAAAAGTTAGTGAATTACGCTCGAGATGGGGTGGCAGGTGGGCGGACAACAGGATCACAGATTCCCTAATTCCTGCAGTGTGCCCCGGAGAATAGTTAATCATGCTGACACACGCGGCAGCTCGCACGGAAGCAACAGCAGCAGCGGCACAGCACTACCGTGACTTCCCACAAGTAGTGGCGCTGTTAATTGCCGGCGTAGCTGTTCGTGGTGCCAAATCATCGTGTTGAACTGGCCACACGTAATTTGCAAAACCTTTCACCTTTATTTTCATCTATTGGAACATAATATTACAAAACTATTTTAATCTCACTTTTGAGGAAAAAAAAAATTAAGTATGGTTGTGGATTTCAATTTTTAAAATGAAAAGGTTGTAGTGCATTTTGTCTAAACATTTATTGTATACACGTGTATTCTAAAATAAAAAAAATTAACATTTAAAATTATGATTCTAGTATAATTGAAAACTTGACATTGCTAATTGTAATTAGAAACCATTATTTAAAAGCAATCCTGCATTATCATTATTTTTGAAATGATGTGCATAAATGGCATTAACAGTGACTAATTAAAATATCGAATCTTCAAATATGGTATCTTTGAGATTGGGAACACCATACTCGTGACTTTTGGGTGAGAAAACAGATTTTTGTGCATTTAAAAGTATTTGAAAAAACTCAATTGATTTTCTTTGATGAATTCAATGTGTAAAAAAAAACCCAAAGCCAACAAAAATACCGATAGACTACAATTATGCAATAACTTAAGAATATATTCCCCTGGGATAAAACGAAAATCAGAAAGTTTCGCCCTTCAATACGGGAGATACGTGGCAGAGGTTCACATTAATTTAAATTTGTGAATTACAAGAATGCACACTAATTACTCTGTATTTTCGAGTATCAGCTGTGTGATGACAAATCAAAGCATCGACAGTCACTGTTTCCTCATCGGGTTTCTTACGAACTATCGCGGTCCTAAATTGCATTTATGCAGCTATGAAAGCGCCACCAGCGGTGAAAAATAATACCAAATGTCTCCTGGTACGGCATCGCTAGTTTAAGCGCAAACAGATGATAGTACGCCACGTTCGATTTTATCAAAAAGGAATTCCGCTTTTTTGAGGCGAACGCGTCGTACAGTAGCTGGGATCCGAGATACGGAGCGGCTGGCAAGCGAAAAAAAATAACCCTGGAGCGTCGCAGCATCACGAAAACTAGTTAAAGCGCAAGGAGCGACATATCTCGCTGGAAAGAGCGCTGCGTCCCCGCCAACGATCGAAAACGGTGAGCGGTGTGAGCGAGCGAGCGGTGGAGCGCAATAACGGGGCGTTGGCATGGCAACGGGCGTCGCCATAGCAACCTCGCCAGAGATCAGCGCATTGTATGTGTGTGTGTGTGCGCGACCGGCAATTGTTTCCACCCGCTCGCCGCCGCTGCACTAAAGCGGGCAGAGACGCTCCCCGACACCCGAGGAAAGCGTGAGGGGAGGAGGAGAGATGGAACCGGTTGGGGGAGGGGATTCTCGATCTGGCGTTGTGCTTGTGCCAGGAAGAAAAGAACGAGAGGGGTGGATGTGAAGATGAGGTGGCGTTGGTGGTGAATGGGGGATGAAGGGAGAATGGTGGTTGTTCCCCGAGAACAATCGAGAGAGAGAGAGAGAGAGAAGGGTGGAGGGTAGAGTGGATTGTAGGGGGGGGGTAGGGGAAATTGGATCGTTGTTGATCCGATACTAGATAAAATGAAGGAGATGGGACAATGGCTGGTCAGGAGTCTGGACTGTACTTTATAAAAAAAATCTAAAAGCGATTTCGAGCTAGTGATTGTAGGAAAATTGTCTAGAATCCACCAACGTTTCATGAGTGAAACGGTTTATTCTGTACAAAAACCATGAAAATAAACACACATACTGATTTTATTCGTTTTGGTGTTTTGTATGCTAGCAACTAAATATACACAAGTCTAAAAGAATTTTTTTTGCTAATTTTCACATAACTATTTAAATTATTTTTGATCGATTTTTATGTTAATATGCAAAAATTTTTGTATTCAGCACACCGCATTTGGAATGTAAATTCGCTTAAATGTTGTCAAACAATTGTACTTGTACAATTGTGATGCCGGATATTGGACTCGTATCGCTGCTTGCCGCCTACGCGAAATTTTCAGCAACCGAGCTCTGCGGTACAGTATCAGGGGGAGTTTTGGTAAACACAGGGTACGTTGGGCCAAGCTAGTGCAACGTTTCGTAGTTGCGAACGTTAGTGTATTGCGGTACAGCATCGTGGGGAGCTTTTGCAACGCTACGTGCTTGAGCCACCGGCCGCCCTAGAAACGAAGTTGTTATTGACTGTTTGTGGTCAGGAAACTAACACATGTACGCTCACCCGTTTGCAAGAATCTATTGGACAGACATCGATGCTTCTGGAGTAGAATCTGATCCCACTATCGATGCTTAAATGTGAATAATTCACATTTAAGCATTTGCATCCCAACGGCTCATACATTCAATCAATTTAAAATTATTAATGTGACCCACTATCGATGCCCATGTTAAACCAAATCTTTAAATATTGAATTACACAGGAAATTGTTGCTGGCTTGTGTTTAAAAGGGGTATATTTTTAAAAGTCTTCTGCATTGTAATATCATCGCCGAGGATGAATTTTCTTCTACACACTATAAAAAAAATGAAATAGATTGTATCATTATTTTTTTTAAGTTTTCCTGAACTTTAAAAACATGAAACACAATAGTTTAAAGCTAAATTATAATTTGGTTTAGGATGAGTGGAACAATAATACTTTTCGAATACGAGCAACCGTTTCGTTCATTTATCTGGCGTCACGAATAGCAGTGCAGGAGGGGATGTACACCCACGCACACTTCGAGCAGGTGCAAGTAATGAGGTGAACCCTACGGGAGCTGCTCGTGCGCCTTTTCTTTCGCCGGCGCTCGACTAGGCGTTATCGGCAACTCTAATCTCTTTCTTTTCGCTCCGTCACTCGACAAGAAAAGGCGAGCG
The DNA here is from genome assembly GCA_033995665.1 of Melogona broelemanni. Classification (NCBI taxonomy): domain Eukaryota; kingdom Metazoa; phylum Arthropoda; class Diplopoda; order Chordeumatida; family Chordeumatidae; genus Melogona; species Melogona broelemanni. The sequence continues at coordinate 15,460 of JAUJYS010001967.1, forward strand.
AAGGGAAAAGCTCGGCCGTGCGACTGGAGACGACGCCGTCGCCGCCGCCGTCGCCGCCGCCGTCGCCGCCGCGTCACATTCTACTTCCTCTTGCACTCGGCGGCGGTGCTCTCCTACGCACGGCCTTCCTCCCTCAAGACGGTTCACACACTTGCTAAACGCTTTTTCTTTACGGCGCGTATTCGATCCGTCAGGTTAGTGACAAGAGCCGCAAGATCGATCATCCTATTCTCGTGTTAGTATTTGGCTACGTCGAAACATTTGGAAGGGTTGACTGGCATTGTTCTAGGTTGTGAATCCGTTCGTCTTAATGGCACACTCGCATACTCGTTTAACCAGTTTTTTTTTTTTTGTTTTTTTTTTAATTCACCGTAGCGCCTAGTGCACTACAGGAATACTGCACCCTCGTGTCTCTTTGGAGATATGTGA
>JAUJYS010001968.1:0-15883 GCA_033995665.1 Melogona broelemanni
AATCGAACCCGGGATCGTAGGCTCATGAGCCATCGGTTAGTACGCTTCCCAGCAGCGGGATTACAGGAACGCGCCACCGCTCCCACCGCTTAATTAACTTGTGTCACCTCATTAGCTTGTGCCACTACAGTTTGAACCCCATATTTCATATTAGTATTCAGTGTAACTGGTTTTCGTGATAATGTGTACCGGTATTTTTTATTTATATTTCGAAATATTTTGTTTTAGAAAAATGGCAATTACTGTAATATATTTTAATTGATATTGTCTGAATTTCTTGGCCTTAATTTAATTCCCGCGCATTTCAAGTGAATATTTTATCGTGTTCTGGAAATTGGTCACTATATTGTCTGATGTTTTTTTTATTATTATTTTATTGACCACAATCTAATTTTTCGTGTTTTATTTCAGAGGTCTTACGTGGCGACAAAACGGCCCCCTACAAAGTTTCTTCCCCTCCGAACTGCTCCATGTCTACATGGAGGGCATGCAGGACGTGTTCGAGCACAGCAGTACGCTCAACCTGTCGGAATACATCTTAGTCGGTGCGTAACTGATATTAAACTAGCACCCTCTACCTTGTACGCACCACGCAATTTGTTTTGTTTCTGTTTGGTGGGCGTTCGTTTCAATTTTCGATTTGATTTATTTTATTTTATTATGCAGCGGGCAGTTTCCACGACGTGCTGATTCAAGCCAACGTGTCCGACCTGGAGATCGCGTTGGGTGCTGTAGAGGTGATTTTATCGCGATGCAGGATCATGCATCAGAGGCGACTGCGGATGGAGCACGGTTGCGTGGAAGCCGCGGGGCCGCCGCTGAATTTCCGCCATCTGGAAGGTGAGACATGTTTGGACATGTATGTACTTTGTTTGTGTTTTTCTTCCTACCCATCGTTCCAAGTTCCTACACGTCGTAGCCCAGTCGGTATTGCCAACGACTGCGGTGCGGGCTCTCGTTTATTCGATCCCGGGTATCCGGTGAAAACGTTCCACCTAAACCATTGCAAACAGGGCTACATAAGTTCACGATGGGCAAAATTATAATTTTTAATTGTTTTTGTGTCTTAGGACTTGCCGAAGCCATCTGGGATCACGTTTTCCCTTTCCTGAGGGACAACGTATTGGGCGAGGCCAACGCTAAACTGGTGGCTGAGGTGGCCGCCAGCGCCACCCTCTTCGTACTCGATGTGTAAGTTTTATATTTTCCCTAGTATTTTCTCAAATTACCAAACTAGCAACCTCTGTCTGCATGATTATATCTGGCTTGATTAAGTGAACGTCTTATTAATTGTCTCCCATGGTTTTTTTTGTTCTCTAGGCCACCGAATCCAGTGAGCGCGGTGAGGGAGACGTTTTCGTCGATGATGGAGGATTTTGGATTGGGCCTCCAAGCTCGTGCAGAGTGAGTAATTTTGAGACACGCCAAAATCTTTGTCGGGTTTTTTTAATTCATTATCACAGCTGTCACGTCTCAACCTTTTTCAACACTTAATTCCTTTCAATATTTTTTGCTGGCTAACCAATTATTTCTCTACCGTTTGTTTTCGCAGAGTCTGTTGCGATTATCTCACCAACATGCTCTCGCACCCCGATCTGCTGGAGCGGCCCACGGTCGCCGGCTTGGTGAACTACCAGGCGCAGCTCATCCGAGCTTGGCTTCGTCTCGGCGTTCAGATCGCCGCCGACAGAATGCGAGAACTGACCAGGTAGAAATATGAACCTTACGCAATGCGCGCTGTCATATCCTTGCATTTATTTGGCCTGATCCGTCCGGTCCTGCTAACGCACGTTCATTCTGCCTGTTTTGACTGATTTTGGGGGGAAATCTAATTTATGTTTCGGAAGGGAATTGAACCCGCATCTCGGGCGTACTAGTACCACGCGCTAATCACCATGCGACGTTCTATCTAATTTTAGGTTGATCCTGCGCTTGCCGGAAATGATGAAAGTGTTTGCCGATAGCCACATGGCACTGCCGTTCTCAGACGAATACAACGAGGCAGTCAAATGGTTTCTCAAGGTCCTGGCCATCAGGCAGAATACAATGGTAGGTGTTTTTAGTAAGTCAAGCCCTGTTGTTTTCGAATATATTTTACAATAATTTAATTTGTAAAATAATTCAAAATATTTTTTTCAATAATTAAATCAATTTTTTCTTTCTAATAAAAATGGAAATAATTTATAAGTTGAGCGTTTCGTTAAGTAGTTTTGCTCATGTTCTTTCTCTTGCCCTAGGATTTCAATTCGCGAATCGCGGCGAAACAGGCGACGGCCTTCTACTTTGCTGACATTATGAGGGTGGCCAACATCAACTTCAAGGGCAGTAATTCGCCCGAAGCGCTGGCGTCCGTGTACAGCTTGGTCGGTCGGATGATGAAAACCATTCCATCGCTGATTTACGTTCCAGTAAGTATCTTGCAGACACCGTCACCATATGCCGCGTTGGTGTTGATGAGGTGATAGTTTCGATCGAAATAAATGTCTAGATCATAGTTTTATCATTAACGTACCTATACGTAGTACAGTTGCCATTTTTCATTTTTAAGAAAATAAAAAATTGGGTAGTTGAACGGCTCCTAAATTACATCGCTTTTGTCTTCACCTTAGTCAAAGCACGACTGCGTGTTTTGCGAGATTGTGGAAACGGCCATCCTGCCACATTACATCCGCAATCCCGACAGCCCCATCCAGCCGAACCTGTTGAATGCCCTCCGAGACTACCTTCCCCAGGTAAGAATTTCTCTTCAAATTTTCTTACTGTTATATTTGGCTAAAGTAAAACCGGTGTAAAAGAAAAATTGACAGGACTTCTTAATTAACGATTTGTTTTTAATCCGTCGATAACTCGTCTTCCAGTTCGTCCTCGGTATCTCCTCACTGAATTACCGTCGAGATTCCTACATCGGGCAGACTTTGAAGAGTGTTTTTACCAACTATCTGCCGAGGTTTCAACTGGTAAATTTTGTTTCCATGTTTGTACACCCTAATGGGCGTTCATTAAATCACGATAAATCTTGTGATTCCCACTTAGTATATATTCATGTTTTGTCTGACATATTTGTTTTTTCTCCGTTTATTTTATAGAAAGGAGCGGGGACGTCAGTTCATCCACTGGTGGTAAGTTCCACATCCCGTGGCTTTCATTTGATATTCACTCCTGTTGGCTAGGCGGTCGCATTCATTGATAACATGCTTGTTTTTTTTTGTAAATATTAGGTATCGTTACTGACCGTTTTGAGGCGTCATCCCAACGGTTTGGACGTTGTCCACTTTGTCATCGATGTGGTGCGGGAGGCTTATCTAGGGACGAGGGGCGCTTCGCTCAACCTGGTACAGTGAAAGTTTTATATATCTTTTTTTTTTTTTCAGTTATTTCGACTTGTCGAGAGTATATTTTTTAATTTTTTTTTTATAATTCACCGTAGCGCCTAGTGCACTACAGGAATACTGCACCCTCGTGTCTCTTTGGAGATATGTGAGGGGAATGTTAAGGCCCATGCTTGTGATCATTCGTGGTAGATTTGCGTACAACGAAATTAAAATTGAAATTGATCCGGTGCTGCATTGATTTTTGCCCATCGTCTTTCGAAAGGTGTGACTCCTTCGCAGTACTTGTAGGTATTCTTATTTTGGGTGTTGACTATTTCCAATAGTTTTCCTGCTCAGTGTCAAATTAAGAAAGTGACGTCGAAATGCGCCGCCCGCGCGGTTTCACCCCTTCTCCGATTGGCTGAGATGGCGATTGACGTCATCCTTCCAGAGAGAGCCGCACGTGGAAAACTGTACGTTAGATATTTGGCAAGGAACCTACAATTGAAAGCAGCGCCGCGCGTTGGCAGCCCAAGGATCTCTTTCGCTCCGAGAAATTCGGTTCTGTCCTCACCGGGTGCTCCCCAAGAAACAAGGCCAATACTCCACCAGCATCTCAAGACCTATGCGTTGCCAAATTTGGATTTTCCCTCGCCGATCTCTCTCTCTCCCCTCCCTACGCCACCCTACAAATGCTGGAAGGGGAGTGGGTGGGGGTAACCAAAACCTCATCATGGGATTTACTCTCTCTTCCAAAGGCACTTTGAAATTTTCGAAATCGGCGCTCTGTGCCAAAAAGCGTCGTTCCAATGTACATACGGAAGACTCTTTGTGCGTACGTACGACTATAGTCAGTTTTTTGGTGTCTTTCTTCCGGTATAAGATTCGTTTTCCGATATTCTAGTCATGATTTGAATTTTTTCTCCGAAGATTTACAATTCGATTGTTCCGTTCTCGGTACGATATTTTTTTCGACAGGGTCGAAATATTTTTTCTCCATTTCCCAGGACATGATGAAAAAGATGCTCCAATTAATTTGAAATGGAATATTATTCATTCTTAAGCGCTTGTCAACGTAAATGTCAAATGGATTTCTGTTTCCATTTCCCAGGACATGATGAAAAAGATGCTCCAATTAATTTGAAATATAATATGGTTCATTCTTAGCGCTTGTCAACGTATATGCCAAATGGATTTCTGTCATAAGATTATGTAAACTCCCGGAAGTCTATTTTCGATCAAGTCAAATGCGCTCGCAAAATGAATCTTTTTTGACGAACGCTTTTAAAGTCTGTGAAGAAATGGCAATTTCATTCATTATTAACTGGAGATCGTCGTGCGTCAAGCGATCCGAAGGCTGATGGAGCACGCATGCCCGCACGTACATGCATTAAAACGTTAATGTTGATGCACTTTGCCGCGGCTCGTCAACTTTAATTTCGGTGAGCGCGCTCATCAGCTGTCTGGTTTTAAGTGGCGTGGCGGAAAATTGGAATCTGCGCTATCCGAAAAATGTTGGAATGCGAGCAGACATACGCAGGCGCGCTCCCGCGTCACCTTTGACCTTCCTGTCAGACGCACTCTATCAGTTCAATCGAAAGGAGTTCTTTCCGTCTAGATGAGCACGTCCGGCTAATGGGTTGCAGTCTGGAATTCCCAGCGCGACCTCTGGTAGCCATTGCCGATCGAAAGCAATATTTTCTCACCAATTTCGAATGTACTGGCATACATGCATTTTCAGTTTTAAATAACTGTAACCTTTTTCTATCACACGGAAACACTCTGTTCAATTTGCAAATAATTGAAAAAAATTGCAATTTAGAAACGACGACCTATGGTGCATTGGAAAATAATGTTTCAAAAAGCAAAACAAGTAATTGCTAAAATGCTTCGTTTTTCGGTTGCAACCTTTTATTTAAACATTGACAAGAGCATACATTTTCTTTTTGAGATGCTGACTCAACCATTATGGTTGAGTCCATTCCATCCCTACAACATACACAAAAAAGTAAAAAAGGCCAGAAAAAATGCAGGAATACAATAAGAAAAATGCAAAGGTCAATATAACTTCTACTAACATGCATGCATCATAATGGTCAACTGCAATAAGTTAAACCATGAAAGTTCAGAATTGGTCAAAACAAAATCACACGATTCTAACAAATATGATTGAACGCCAACGGTACGAAATGGACTAATTTTATCGCAATGATGCGGGCATGTGGCTATTCCACTGAAATAGTTTTTCTTAACGTTGGCGGCCAAAATACAGTACACGTGTATAAACTGTATCGCACTGGTGCCACAGTGCCGTTCGACCCAGGCCAAGGCAAAAGGAACCCAAAAACAAAATACCGAACCCAATATTGTGCGGCCTTGCCTCGCTTTCGAGAAAAAGCTTTCTCTCTCAAACCGCCCGAGACGAAAATAAAAGCAATACAAATAAATAAGCAAATCGGTAAATCAGCAGGGCAGCAGGGTAAATGCTGGGGGGAGATAACAAGTTTACTTGGGATCAAATCCAAAAGTGAAGCGTTGCCAAGGTGATTCAGGCAGAACAACAGTGTTGGCCAAATGAAGTTTATTTGGGAGGGGGAAGGGGGAAAAGGAGCAAAAGGAAGGGGGGGGGGGGAAGGTGACGCACTTTTTGTGAATTAAGAGCGGAGTGACGTCAGTGGTGTGTGTACTCATTCGGTTTTGGTTTGAAACAAACGAAAGTCCTTCGTCCAATGTACTGGTAAAACGAACTTTCGTTTCGTTTTTAATCTTCTATGTATGTTTTGTCCTTCGTCCAATCAGCGTAAAACGTAACCCGCTTATTTTTAGATGTTCATTACACACCCCGAAATGCATTTCACCGAATGTGTTTGATTTCGGGGAAATTTTTTTTTTCTCCTAGCGCGTTGTCCGTTATTTGACAAAAAAAAAGAACTCGGTAAGCTGAGGATTTTTTATATTTTATTTAACCGAAGCATCTTAAAATCTGCTTATTTTTTCTCATCTGATATGATACTGAATATTTGAACAAGCTTTGTTAGAAAAATTGTATTTTTAAATAAGGGTTTTTACATTAGAGCTTTTGCTTGGCGACCAATGGCGAGCAACTTTTGCGAACTTTTCAAGTATACATATGTGTAAATGGATGATCTGAGTTAGGAGAATCTTGCTTGGCAAGCTTATTTTGGTCGGATTTCTTGAAAAGTTCGTAAAAGTTGCCCAACCGAGTGAACATACTCGTAAGTTCAGTTATATTTGCAATTGAATGTCTAATGATTCCATGTATTGCATTAGATATTTCAATTTCGACACGTTCAGTAGTATGCATATAATTTTATTGAACTTTTCCAGGCAAGTATATTTTTCTTTTAATGATTATAAAATTGATTACATAAAGTGCAAAATCAGATAAACAAGTATAAAAATGAATAAGTAAGCAATCAAAGAGCAGCATCGATACCAAAGACGAATAATGTTGTGCTGCACCTTGGTCAGTTATGCCCTCTAACGGGGAGTATAATGAGAGTTTTGCAAGAGCGAATCAGAAGCATGAGTCGTCCGACGCCATCTCGCAGCCAACCCTCCCTCGGGAAATGAGAAATATCGACAAATCTTGATTGCTGTTTTGGGCGTTAGATTGGACGACGAGTTTCGTGACTCCCAATTAAATGAAACGCGGTTTCCTGCCCATCGCTTATAATTAGTCGATATAGATTGCATAATAAGACAAGAGACGAGTAGATTGGGAGAAGACAGCAGCTGCGTAATGTGCTTTGGGCCACGAGCCAAAGAGTATCGATTAACCATCACCGTTATATGGTTATCGCCTAGATGTGGTTAGATAGCGTATCGATTCCAATACGTCTGTGAGCGGACGAACACATTAGTCGGATGTGCGGAACGTTGGCGCTATCAATAAATTAATTATCTTGAGGACAGAAGTTCTATGGAGTCTCATCTACTGTATAGAGTAGCATATGGAGTAAGTGGCGAATAAAAATGGCGGATTGACTACATAGCATATCGAATGGATAGAAAATCTTGGTGTATAGTGAATCTTTTGCCGCACAAAGCACAACAGCTACTTCTAACCCAGACTGGTGGCAACGTCCTCAGAGATCGTCCACCCTACCAAACTGGCGTACTGAGTGGGTGTAGCATCCGAAAATTTCAATTACAATTGGCAAGAGTTCAAATGACCAGTTCAGTTCGAAGATGCCCTCTTTTTTATATCCTTCTCCCCCATTAGATGTCGAGCAATACCCTCCTCAAATCGCATTTTGCGATCGGAGCATACCCTTCCATCCATGGACCATGTGAATCTGAGAATTAATTAATCAAGTCATATTAATGATCAGTGCTGGGTAGGAGCGGACGGAAAATTTCTGTCCCTAGGAACTGGTTCCTTTTTTGAGGAACTTAGGAACGCCTAAGTTGTTTTTTTCCTAGGAAGAAACTTTAGGAACGGTTCAGTTTTATGTCAGTTTTGTTCAGTTGAGTATTTTTTCATTGGAAGTATATGGGAGAAAATGGACGATGATGATAATCAAAATGAACATTCTCAACACTGTTAATGATTAATTAACTTTTACCTAAACCTCAGAGCATAATCTGATTTTGGGACGAAACCGTGATAGATTGATGATCCGTGACATAACCAAATGATCTATCGGTCCGTCAAAATGGTGTCTAAAATATGATTATTGATCAGTTCTCCTAATTAAATCGGATTAATCGCCTGTTGATGACGTCACAGTTTTTTCGACGTCAGTTAGCTGGAGGTTCACTCGATCAAACCACCAAAGCTGTGTGGCAGTCGCCCCGACGACTGTGCGGTCTTCAAACTCGAGTATTTCGCCACGCGATCAGGTCGACGTCAAAACAGTGGGTGGGAAAGATTGTCCGTGACTGTGGCGGCACCACACGACCACACGCCACACTACACTCGCCTCAAAAAACACGCAGTCAGTCACACAATAGAGTCGATCAAGAATTGAAAAGACCAAGGTCTGCGCTCGAGACTGTGCTTTCTTTCGGTATGAGGCATTGCACACACGCAGACACAGTACAGCAAACCCGCTAGGGCGCAGGTGCGAACGCATTTTTGCAGGTGGATGACCCAGTTCAACCAGTCTTTTTTTATTATTACTATTCTCTTATTAGTGGAGCCAGACCCCGAGCGTTGGCGGGCGGCAATATTTGCTATTCGCATCAGTGTGAATCGCCTTCGACTGATCTCAAAGATGTAGAACCCAGATTCCGAACCTCCTCCCACCCCCAACCCACCTCATCGGTTCAACCCCTTCTATTCCCAGAAGGAAGAAAAAACATGTTTCTCTTTATTTTTTTAATCGAAAAGGCGTCGTCCATTTCTTGAACTGTGTTTCGACACACGCGCTTTGGCGTGACACAGTGCAGGCATTGTTTTTGTAAGATGTTTCAGAATCGGAAAAGTTAAAAGCTTAAAAAAAGACTAGACTGCAAATTGGCAGGCAGACAGGCACTGATTTTTTTTTTTTTTTTTTGGAGCGCCTTTGTGAATACGCTTTGGTTCGACGCTTTCACTAACGAGCTTACGTTGAAATAGTCAAGAAAAAGCGGCGCAGCGCCGCTCGGCCTGCAATATGCGACAAACTTTTAAAAAAATGATAAATGGTTAAAGGTAACGATTTTTACCAATGGGGGTTAGGAACTGAAGAAGCAATTAGTTGATGATCTATTGCTTTTGAAACAAGATGTTATCCGGAATATTTTTTTTTACTCTTCAGGAAAACAAAAAACATAAAGGAATGGAAGCACGTCCCTATCGATAAATATCAAAATATATTTGTCTAATTATATGAAAACACAACTGACCACAAGCATGGGCATAAAAATCAGTAGACATATGACATAGCCCTAAGAAACACTTGCGCAATTTCGCGGAAAATCATCATTTGATGGCAAAATCCCGAAAATTTTCTATTATTAAATCCTGATGGTGTATTTTGTGCGATTGGTGTATTTTGTACGAAAAAAATTCGTCGAAAAAGTGTATCGTCATCTATTCGATCCAATTTGAGTGCAACAAACTCGATTTTTTTTATACTTGATATACTGTTAGGTTGCCGTTATGCAACTGCAGGAAAAAAATCGTTATCGAAACCAACGGACGCACTTTCATCATTAATTCTTCCTATTTTATCGGTCGTCGGTGACAATGTACAGCCGAAGTCAAGTTTGTGACAGTTCAGTCGATGCAATCGTGCCACGGTCACACTTCCCAGTAAACATTGCGTTTTCGCGGGGTGTTAGGAAGCGTTATCTGGCAACCCGGTTGATCGCGACGGGGAAAAAAGGAAGTAACAAAAAATAAATAAATCGCAAATATGGTGCAACAAATACGGATAGGAATTACATATTGAAATTACATAACCACATGACATAATTCAATTGTTGTATACCGATATCGGCGCGACTCGAGGGGAATAACGCCCGCGAATATTATTTGTGAAGAGGCGGATTTTATTGTGGAAAGAGAGCGCGCTCGCAATTCAAAGGGCAACCCCCACCATCACCAACCTAAACGGCTGTACAAACAGACGTACATGTAAATAGAAGAAGTAGGGCTTTCTTTCTCTCTAGCCGATTGAATGGCGACGCACTTTCACGTGTCCCACATTTGCGCGACGCGTCTGGGCCAATGATTTTCGATATTTTTTTTTTCTGCCGCTTACAGAATTGGACTACACCTAATATACGTATTGTATCCTCCTGAGAGACCCCGTTCACGGTTCTGTGTACTTTTTACACTGCAGGAGATTCAGTTCCGATCAGTTTTCCTGATTTCCTCCTTATCAACATTTAAATTATGCTTGACCTTTTCCGAGAACAAATTATGATTGCTGTGGACATTTTTTCTGACCAAAAAGTTTGGGTTTTATTTATATTTTTAATTTATAGCGAACCACCCACAGAAGAAAGATAAGAGCACGCAGTATTAGGTTCGTTCCTTTTGAAAAGAACCCGTTCCAGTTCCCGTTGCTCCCATGACCAAATCTTCCAGTTCCCGTTCCAGCTCCTACAAAAAAATTAAATGAATCTTACCGTTCCTTTGATTGAAAAATATTTTAAAAAAAGATGCCGGGTAGTATAATGTTCATAATCTTATTTTATAATTCGTTCATGACGAAGCCAAGTAAATGAATATTTGCTTCTGACTACTGGACCGGGTATGCGAACACAGATCAAAATCTTGAGTAATTTCAGTTTGATGCTGTAAAATTGTTGCGCTGTTGACACACTTTGGAAAATTTTATACATAGATAATTGGAAGTTATGGCAAAAGAAACCCTGTAAAAAGAACCTTCGTTCCAGTTCCTCAAAAAAAAAAGGAAATACACAATACACAGTTCATAACGTCCCTTCCTTAGAAAAGAAATCTAAACGTTCCTAAGTTCTTAAAAAATGAACTAGTTCTTTTCCTAGGAACGAAACCTTTCAGTTCCGTTCCTACCCAACACTGAGACATCCAAATCTGGATCCTGTGAAACGTTCAGATGTAGGTCGCTAGAGGATAATAGATACATGTACCAGTACATGTAAATGCGCACTGGTATTGAGCGTGTATGTGCAACATGGAACATGCATTAGCCTCGATATCTCCATTCAGTGTCTCGCGAAGTGCTGCTACGCAATTCAAGAAGGTAAAAAGAAACGTATAAATAATTAGCAAAAAATATAGTCACTAATCGTCGCCCAATATCATAGTCTATTTATTTTTGATTCACAGGGGCACTTGCTCCAAGACAAACAACTGTTTCCGAATATGGCAGCCGTGACAAAGAAAAATCGTAGAGTACATTAAGAACACCAGAAGAGCAGCAGAAAAATAAAATTAGTCGAATATATATTCGTAACTGATTTTATATGTGTTAAATGTATAACTGATTTGCAATCAAATTAATACTTATTAGTTATTGCAATATATTTGAGGATGAGCGGCTCGCTATTAATAGTGTACAGTAATGCTAAAATTTTAGTGTATTTAAATTCAAATTTAAATGAAAAGCTAATTTAAAAGCAGTGCTCCATACCTAACAACATCCTCCCACATTTGTTCACAACTGATTAAAGATATTGCTCATTATAATTGTTCTCCATGATCTTGTTTTCGTTGTTAACGATTAAATTTTCAGCGAATCAGAATCGGTTTTCTTTTAATGATTTTCTAATGCGCGCCTAGCAACATAAACTGAAATCGGCAATCTTCGTATCTGGATGCAAGCGGTAATCACAATTTCTAATATTTATTCACGATTTATATCAGTATTACAATGGTTAACCAACCCACCACCTTTATTCGGTCTATATACGTACTGTGCACGAATGCCTATGGGATCAGGCGATTTTTCATAGGACAAGAACAATTCCGTTGATGTACTATTGGGCGTGGTGTACGAGCGTACGAATAGGTCACGGGTAATTCCAGAGTGCGTCGTTTTTGGTATACAATTTTTTTTATCGCGGTCAGAGTGGGCGAGATCACACGCGGCGGCTTCGGCAAACGTAAAAACATAAGACTATAAATTTGACAATAACTCGGACGCCACATTCGGTCGATACTTGGACTTGGTACAGGAGACGCCATTTATTGTAGACGTCGTTTTGGCGCCACTGCTGTTTTTCAATGGGGTCAAACTATGGCTTACTAGCGCGAACTAAATTGACTGGACAAATCTCGAGATGAAAACGATAGTATTGTCGTAAAATCAAATAGCTCATAAATAAAAAAGGATTTTATTAAAATCCACTTAAATTAAATAAAAATGCACATAACAAATACGATTCTGCCCAGGCTATAAAGCGACTGCCTGTGGTGCAGCGATCGAGGGTTCGATACCCAGCTCTAGATCTTGTTTCAGAAATATGCCCACCCATATACGAGTACCGTACTAAATATCATCCATATATCCAAGCAACGGTTAGAGGTATACAGAATCTCATGTGCTCAATCGTTCAGAGAGGTACAGAATCTCTTGTGCTCAAGAGTTTAGAGGGGTACAGTATCTCTTTTGCGGAAACGTTTAGAGGGGTACAGATTATATTGTGCTCAATCGTTCAGAGGGGCACATAATCTCTTGTAGTGATATTCACTACAGTGATTGTTGATATAACTGATTGCCAACATAACAAAAAAAAATGAATAGAAATTAACACACTATGAAATCAAACATAACAAAAATCAAAGGTAACCGATTTTCAAATATGGCAAAAGTGTGTTCGTATTTTGGTTAAAATCCTTAACCTTGCAATAAAAAAGATTACTAAATTAATAATTATATATTATTCATCTTTGAGTACTGCTCGAAAAGTCAATAACAACTCATCAAAGCTGATGATGCTATTAGATTGCTCATACGTGTATCGACAAACCTCCACCGCCACCGGAGATAAGGTATACTAGACTATAGAGTCTAGAGACTCTACGACTCATAACCAGTGTCCAATACAATTGGCTATAAATATTTCTCATATATGGCTCACTATATTGCCCTCATTTATGAGTCAATCTCATTCATGTCTGGCGCGGCCTACTGAACGCTCACGTGCATCTCACTGTATACAGCTGACCAATAAGGTTCGGTAACAGATAATGAAACGACCGGCTAGCTTGTGGCGAATGCAATTGTCTCGGGAATCCCCCGCCTGGCAAGGTAAATGCTCGTAAATACCGTCCATTCCACATATTTCCTTAGCGTGGAGCGAGCAGTGCCAATGCCACCACAATAGAAAGTGCGCGTTCGAATTTCAAGGTAAATTGCGTCGCAGTCATATCAAGGTGGTTTTATACTAGCGGGATGCTCAACTTGGCACGGCGTTTCCGTTTGGATTGTTGGGAGGGCATGCCCATAGTTGTGATTGTCGTTTGGCGAGCGCATGCCCATAGTTGTCATTGTCGTTTGGCGAGCGCAGCCGTAAAGGATTCTGTCATAAATGCTACCTGTCATAATGCTATCATTATAATGGTTCCGAATGGGGCGATCGGGCACGCGAGACAATTACAAATTACTGTAACAAATTCGTTTTTAACACAAGGACAACCCGTTACATCACAAGTAATGGACAAACCAAAGAACCAATGTAGAAATAGATTCAACAATTACAACGTGTACCTAAGAGTAGGCTTTTGGTTGGGGTCAAGTGACCAGTAAAGGACGAAGATGTCCTATTTTTACTACTGTACTACTTATTTACAATATGTCCTAGGATTCTGACCTTACCTAAGTAGGATCTTTAACATGTACCGCACAACGTACATGCACGGGTTGTACACGGGTCCCATTGCCTTACTTTCGTTTCGAAGAAAGGCATGTGTACGAATTTCTCTTACCCGAAAAATTAAGGATGTCTCGGTCGGGAATTGAACTAGAGATCCCAAAAGCGTAACAGTTTTGTTCAGAAGGTTTACAGAAGCGTAAAAATGGTCATAAAATGATTTTACACGTAACCAAACCAAAAACGCACCAGAATAACACTGGATCAACAAAGTTCAAACACCCAGGTCATGATAATTATATTTTACATCATTTTATTATTTCCATATAGGCAATTTAACATAAAAGAGTTAAATAAATTCCATCCCTATACAAAAAGCCCTGGATATTACATATTATAAATCTGAATATTTCACAAGCATTCAATCACAATGAAGGTGAACTATTATTTTCTTGCATATTTACAACTTGGACTCGCGTAAGAGCGAAATCCATTTAACAATATATTTAAAAAAAGAAAAATTGCATGAAACTGTGGTTGCAAATCCTGGATCGAACTTTTCGCGTTGCACGCATTATATATGTTGTCGTTAAATAAGAAAGCGTAGAAAAGAAAGTTTAGCGTCGATTCAGGTGAGAGTTTCGCCTTTGGACACCTTTGGAGATAGATACAAAACATATTCGATATAGATCACAACTGAAATTAGCCCCTAGTTCAGCATTTGCCGAAAAGTCAATACAAAAATTCAAGCATCAACTAAGTAATGTTTTTTGGGAAATTTCCGAGTAAATAACCAATGCAATAAATAACAAAAGTAATTATATAAAAAGACCAGCGAAAATATCTTCTGTACAACACCTAATCAAAATGTATACCAAATATTTATTTCAATTATTGGAAACAGGGCCTATAATAAAAAGCAAAACTGGATACCAAATCGGTACAACCAAGAATAAGTTTTGTGGAAATCATTTTGTCGATAGCGATCAACCAGTGATGACATCCATAGTACCACGATGTTTTCACTCGTCATTCGTTCCGTTTGTAAGTTTTGACAACTTAGTTGTAAGTCGATTAAAACAACATTTGCAATATTCTGTTACCTTCGCTTCCAAGTATTCAATTTGTCGTTCCAGCATCGTCAACTTTTCATTCAGAGTGGCTATCCTCGCCCGACAAGACAAATCTAAAGAGAATCAGTGAAAAACAAACAATAATTAGTACGCTACACATACAGTAGATGCTCCCATATAGAAATTAAATAAGCCAGTTGAGATCTGAGTGTTAGCTAGCGCGAATGAATGAAGACGATAATTCATATATTGATTGTTAAGTTGCATGGATAGTTCATTCGCTTGCAGATGTACAGTACCAACAAAGCCACCCACACGATTAAACGTTTCACTTAGACTGATTTGACAATGAACCTTGAACTGGTCATGGCTACAACTTTATCGACGATGAGCTTACAACCTTTAGTTGACAGTTCAACGACCTAGGGCCGCGATTGTACGCACTAGTACCACCATTTGCGGTCATGTGAGGTCGCTGTACACGACTGTACCCTACTGTACACTAACATGTCTCGCCAGCTGGATAATGCCATGTTTGAAACTCATGATGAAGTAGGCTCTGGTTTTAGTTGTCCCTTTTTTAAAGTCAGCAATCGAAAAATATGCAGTCAGAGTACGACCGAGCGTTGACAGAAAAAGCACCCAATATCGAATAGCTTCCAACCTCGTTTTCGAACTGAAACGCAGGTGTGTCAAGCATGCAAATTGCTTGTGAGCCAACTGATGAGATTATTATTATAGTGATATGTCAACATTTATGTTGAAACAGCTGACAACAGTTCTACTTAAATATTTTATCGGGTTATCATCGGTTAGGTGGGGCTTGATAGGCCTATCACAAGGTTCACACAACTATTGTTCAGAAATGATATGGGGTGCGCTAATAATTTAAGATGGCACTAGTTATTTAGATCAAGAGATTTGAAAATAAGGACACAAATGATTTACGCACCCCTCGTCGATTCGAATATCATATGTGAACATAATCTACAAAAAGCTTACCAAACGAATTGAGGAAATCGGCAATTTTCTTAATGCTGCCGGTGATTACTTCGATATATTCTCGATTGGCCCAGTCCTGCTGAGTCTGACGATGAATCACATCTCTGTGCAGCGTCGAAGACATCTCTGTTTGTCTTCAAATTCAATCCCAAAAATGTAACAAAATATCGAAATTTTGCAAAGTATCAATGGCGGCAATGGCGGACGGAAGTTGCCTTTGCCTGAAGAAACCGGAAACAACCA
>JAUJYS010001969.1:0-15882 GCA_033995665.1 Melogona broelemanni
CATACAAGACGACATTTTTTGCCGTATAAAAGTAGTTCACGGTTCTAGGGGTTCACGGGCCTAGTTCACGGATGATGTTAAGGCCCATGCTTGTTATCATTCGTGGTAGGTAAATGTACAATCCATTTGTATATTTAAGTTTTAAAACAAAGGGCCCAGAAATAAGAGTTATTGATTGATTGATTGATTGAATTTAAAAATGAAATAAACATTTCAAAATTTTAAAGCTATAATTTTAAATTTTAGATTTTACATCTAGAGAAAATAAACGAATAGAATTAATGTTGGTCGAAATACGATTTAGTACAGGAGCCGGAATACCATTTTCAGGTATTTTTAAGCGTTGCTTTTGCTTAGGCGACATTTGGTGCGTATTCGCGCTGATTTCTTTTTCGCGTTATTTCGACAACAACATAATCCTCACGAAAAATAAAATATGGTGCTATCCACGTATGACGATCGCATCTGGCATCGGAGATTCCCCTTCAATATCCTCGAGCTATCGCAAAGAATTTTTTTTATTATTCGTCGACACTTTTCATAAGTTCACTCCTCCGATGCACGCTCTAAAGCCTGGGCTTATTTACGTCACACACGAACACGGTTACGCGTCGTCGTACGTCACTTGCGTGGTTGCGTCAACTTGCATATAAGATTCCTTGTCGCCGTTCATTGTGAACTCATCTTGGAACAGCCACGCAACTTCACCGACGCTCGCGATCAGTCAGGCCACCTTCATAATTTAGTCAAGAGCTACGATCCACGAACATATTTAAATTGCAGAGCAGGTTAGGACTTGTCTTTCTTGATTGTACAAACTATACAAGAACAAATAAAAGAAAAGATGGTGAAAAAGGCAATATTAGTGACAATAGGAATTGAGCTGCTATTATCAATGTGCGTTTTTGCTGAAAGTTCCGGTAAGTTATATAGCTTTTCGTTCATATTCTGTTATGTGTTGTTTAAAATCTTGACCAAATGGTGAGAGAATTTGCTAACAAGTATACTTTAGTAAAAGTCAAATAAGTTTAGCGCCATGCCAAACGTGCCAAATTCTATACTAAATTCAATTATTGTTTAGCTCTTCAACCAAATATTGATAGATAACATTTTTTTTTTCGAAAATGTCATTTTATCTTACCGTGTGACCAACCTAAAACTATTATTAGTTTATATTTATTATTAAAAGTTAATTTCATTATTTTTCAATAAATGAACTATTTGGAAATTTCTAGTGATTACAAATATTTAAAAATTTCAAATACAGAAAAGAAAATTTATTCTGTAAATTGAATTATATTTTATTGTGTACTCCCAATAAATTATTCAATTAAATTTGGCATAACGATATTTTAAAAATAATATTTTTAAACATAGGAAATGATGTTACCGGTCCATCAATTGGAAGGAGATTATGATAGGTGTTTTTTTCTTTTTTAAACATAAAATAGATGATTATATTTAGGTTTGACACTCGTCGGTTGAACGGTCAGATACTTTAGAGTTGAAAACGCTTACAGTACCCTACAAAAAACACACACAATTAATCAACATATTGTACAAATATTATTTTTTTTTACAGGGGACAGCAACGAAATTCGTTCTATTACGAGCATATGGCCAACATTATCCAAGCTTCTCCAGACGGACACCAGAGTAGCAGCTTGTCTTTTCATGAGGGCACCACCGGCTGAATGCTTTAAAGGTCTGGTATTTTTTTCTTAACCAAAATAAACCATCGTAATTGTCCCAACACAATTGAACCAATCACAAAATACAGTATATTCGGTATACGCAATAGACATCTACCCATGTGTATTTTCGTGTAAAATATTAAAATGGGTCTCCACATCCAAATTTGCTGAAAAGCAAATTCTTCCATGTTTAGTTTGCATTGAAATCATTTTAGACTAGTCCAACATGTTTATGGTTCGTTGTCAGTTTTGTTTAAAATCAATTATTACTAGTACGGTCGTCGTAGGCTAGGCGGAAGAGCGACAGCCTGTGATGCGGCGATTCTGGGTTCGATTCCCGCCGCGGGCCTCGATTATTGGACACCGGGATGCTAGTTATAAAAAAAAAACTAAAATTACTCAAAAAAATAATTTTGAATGCATTTTGTTTTTCTTATCCACGTTCATCATTTTCAGGAAGAACTGGAAAACGTGATCTTGATTCCAGTCCAGATTTAGTTGATGAGGAAGATTTGATCACATGCGAAGGCCGAAACTGCGGAGGAAGGTATTTATTAAATCAAATACTTCGCAAGTAATACAAATATGTGTTCTTAATAAATCTTATAAATGGTATTTTGTCCTTGGAAATAATAATTGTGATGTATCCGGACGAAAATTACGGGTCAATTTAAACTTTGGAGCAACTGAATTTGTTGGATTTTTCCAAAATTCCTTTTTCAGGACGAATGGATAAGACGATTCATTTCTTTACGACTAAACAATGTTTTATTCAGAACCACTCATATGTTCACACATAACACAAAAAATTATCTTGTTATGTGTACGTTTTCATTCCCCTTTTATTTTGACCCCCTTTACGAGCCACAACGTCCACCCGGGGGCTGCTCGCGGGTACATATTGTAATTGTAATTACAGCTCCAGCAAAATACATTTTTATTTTTTCTATAAAGATCACGATCGTCGGATGATGCGCGACGAGACGATCCTCTCACCGGACCAAAACGATTTTATAATAACTGGTGAGCCTTTTTCGGTTCCACCAGCGCCCTATATCAAACGGATCGCGAACTTGGTAATGGAAAACCACCCTGTACCTGTGCACAACCGGACAACGATGGCCTCAATCGTCACGATGATCAAATTTTACACACACACGAAATGCGATGTACGACAATGACTGCGACTTTATACATTAAACTAAATGCTTGAATGAAATAACGATGTCCTCAAAATACTTTTCTCGCATTTCTTATTGTTGACTTGATCTTATAGTTTTGTACTGGCATGGAAAATATCACTTAAAAAAATATTTTTATTTGAATGTTTCCAGTTGTTTGTACTATGTATCTGCATTTCACACGGAGTTTCGTTGACTCTTCAAAAGCATAATAATGTATTGAATTATACCCGACGAACCGTGCAGCGTTATTTGCGTAGGATTTCAATGAAATGCAGTGTCTGTGACGCCGGGTAATTTGACAAACTTGTATCCAATTTCAGTTGGTTTTTGGTTTGTGCTATAGCCACGAAGAGATGGTTTCCAGGCAACGTCATGTCTCATGAAAATATGGGGATATTGCTGAGTGGATCGAAAACCGCATTCTCTAGACAATGCGTGTTTTTTTTTCCTGAAATTGATAGGATTACATAGATAAATAACGATATCGTTATTTTTGTGAAATATATAAAATAGTATAGGCACCTTTTAGTTCTTGCGTCAGTCCTTGGAAATCAGATGCGTCCAAATATACGAAGTGATCCAGGGACGAAAATATGAACTGGCTTTTTTTATTTAGTGGACTCAAAAAGCATCAAATGTTAACTAGCATTTTTGAAAAATATGCACATATCTCAGACAATCTCTGAATAGCCGATTAACGCGAAATACACACGCCGCTCCATATGTTATTCAATTCTAGCGAGCATGTAAGATGTGTGCTTTCTTCAATGTTCTTTCCGAAAAAAAGGTGATGGAAATTCTACAGATTAAATTGGTCGCTTAAACAAAACAATAAATCATTATTTTATATTAAAAATAATTGTGCTCAGAATCGTATATGCGGTAAATGTATACCGGAATAACTTATTTCAGCACGCATCACATAGCTTGACACTATGGTTTAATATTAAGGTGAGATTAAGTATACCTCATAGACGAATGGGGAAAGGGCATAGTTCAATTTTCGAAATTTTACATTTTGTCTTTATGTAAATGAGCATTAGGGTTGCCTCGGGCGCAGCGTCGGGGAACGTTTGGTTTATTTTATTCTTCGCGCATTGTCCTGCGCATCAACCGCTATCTGCAAAACTCAAAAAATAGACGCACCAACGTTGAGCACTGCGATCACGATGTACGAACGAGATTAATTTTTACTTCTACCACCTTTTTCTACAGCAGTCGATTTGATGCCATAAAATAAAGTATTGTTGCTTTACATTAAGCAATTGGATTTAATCCGCGCGAAATACACAAAGGATACTGGGAAACATCGACGACAATTAAAAACGTAAAGGAATCATTTCTACCAAGCAGGAACGTAACAAAAATTTGGTGAGTTAACCAACATTTATGAAATATCGATTCGCATGAATATGTAAAAGAAAATGTTTATCCTGCGAGGCAAATTTTGAAGTGAAATAAGTGTGAAGTGCAAGAAACGATCGTTAAATGAATGTTGTGACCACATTAAAATAAATTTGTTCTAGTTAAATAACGAATAAATATTTTAAACTTGGACAAGTGGCAATTTGAGTTTTAATAATTGAACTACGTAGGTTTTCGATAATTGTTACGAATATATTAGGCCTTTGTCCTGAAAAAAATATAAATGTTTCTTCAAAATTAGTTTTGAAAAATGTATTTGCCTAATTAATTGTAGCCTCAATCAAATCAAAGCTTTTGATGCAATTTTTCATTGGATTTGCATTGATTGTTCAAAATGAAAAAATAGACTCAAGCCAGTATTTCACTAGGCGAATAATCGCGGCGAATGCAGCTGAAGCGCGCAAATTGCAGCAGTACGTGAATTGCAAAAAATGCAAAATTGCAACTGCACGTGGGCTGCGAATGCATACGCAGCTAATTCGCTGGCTCCTGGCGGCTAGATTTGAACATGTTCAATTCTATTCGCCGCGAATGCATTCTCAGCTCACGTGCAGTGCCGCCTAGTTGCTGCAATTTGCGCGCTTCAGCTGCACTCGCCGCGATTATTCGCTAAGTGAAATACGGCCTTCATTGTAGCCCAGTCCGTATTGCAACCGGCTATGTGGTACGACAGTCCCGGGTTCGATGCCCAGCACAAGCTCTCGCTTATTCGATTCCTGGGTACTAATAAATTAAGTGAATAATTTCTATTCACTCAAACAATGCCAAAGTGACAAGAGTATTACACATGGATAGGTATTACAATGATTAGAAATATAACAAAAGGAAATAAAAATTAAATTAAATTTCTCTATTCATTAAATTTAGGACTGAGGTGATAAATTTGTATCGCTGCTGTCGAACGGAATGCGCTGCGTGTTCTTTCTGCTGTTTGTGACGTACAATCTGCTAAACGGTGAAGCCAATAACCAGGCTGACCACGATGACCTCTGGCCCCAACTTGGCGACGACGATGACTTGTCGTTGGAGGGCAAAGATTTTGAGCATCATCTACTGAAGGTAAATGTCTGCCAATTGCATTATCCAAATAAAATTATGTAAAGTTAAGCAAGAAAATCTGTGCAAGTGCAGTGTATAAGTTAACAAACTATTTAATATTTTGCTCGATTGCGATTATATTTGCAGGGCATGCTAGAGGATAGGCCCGATCACGTCCTCGAGAAGGATATTCCTGGGTTTATTCATTCCTACCTGGATGGCGTTATGGTCAGATACCGAAGCAGGGTGACCAGTCTATATCGGAAAATGACTTGCGCAGGAGGACAGTGTGACCTGTGGCCTCAAAAATCCGCCATCAATAACAAACTGGGTAAGCAAACTCCTTAAAAAATAATCTTTGAATATTTTTCTTTCAAAACATGTATAGTACCTTAAAAAGTGACTTAGATAAAAGTCATTAGCAATTCAAAAATGTCTAACCTTTGTTTTTCTTATCCTGATGATTCCTGATGATAAATCATTTAGTAGTTTACTTGAATATTTGTCAAATTAAATGAAAGGATGAGCCCAAACAATACAGTGAAAATGTTATGAAATTCTAACAGTTCCGTTCAAATGTATTTTCTTAAGATCGGTTAGAATCTCCATCTTCGTCGCGATTGGAAATAGTGAGCTCCAATTTGGTGCACAATTGTCGCATTCCAAGACCGGTATCGTCATATTTGATTTATCGCGAATCGACCAGGACCTTCATGATTGTTGGCTTCACTCAGCTGCCAGTGGTGTCCCTGTATGAACTTCAAGGTAAACTATTTTTTATTAGAAAGTTGGATCATACGACTAAATGTGAAATATAACTTCAACTTTCCAAACAAATCTTGAGCGCGCGTGACCACTATTTGGTAACCAATTAGGTATGCATGTGTTTTTGTGGAAAAAACACATAACCTGTAATCAATGTATGGATTTGAGTGGCGTCACTATTAAAATGTAAAGGCCACTTTGGCATTGACTTGGACTTTTTAAAAATCATTCATCCATTTAGATTAGTCTCTGTGCAATTGTAATATTCGTACCATCTCTTTGAAATTCAGGCGATGGTCTGTGCTCATTTGTCGACAACTACGACTCGCCAATTCACCCCATCTTTCTGGCAACCAAGTATGGAGAGCAACAGTTTCTATTCATTGGGTCGTCCGATAAAAGCAAAGTGTCTACTCAAGGCGTGCATATTTATGCGGTAGGTAAACTAGAGTATGAATAAAAGTTCTAGGAACATTTGCCTTTTAAAATAAAAGAACATTGAAAATATAGTTGCTTAAATTTTTATTTAAAATTTTTCATTACTAAGATTACGAAAACTGCCATTGAGCTTATGCAGCCATTGGAAATTCGTAATCTCCGTCAAATGTTCGTGATTGGAAATTACGTATGCCTGCTGACTGTTGATAAACAAGAGGCGGGAATGTGGTGAGTTGACATTGATCAGTTAATTTATGAAAAATGTTTTTTATCGAAAAGGTGAAGTGGAAGTAATTTATAATTTCGAGAATAAAAGTCGTATATAATCGTAAATGTAAAAAAGAAACCTTGTACAATTACTTCCTATATACCATTTTATTTTCATTGTTGTATATTTTATTAATATTTATCGTTTCTGCGTTTTAATATTTTTTATTTTAATTATTTAAGCACCCTGTATGAATTCCAACACGTATCGTTTGAACGTCTCGACAATTTTGGCGTTTCCCTGGGAGATTCGATGGAGGATTTCGCTCATCGAAAAAACAATTTCTTGGTTTCGGCCAAGTATCCATCGATGAAATATTCCGGAGTCACTATTTGGAAATTTGATAAGTAATTATATTTCATTAATTCAGTGTAATTTCAAATGTGATTACCAATTAAAATTGCTTAGTTTGCACGAGTATTTTCGCAGCTTGAACAAGTTTGCGAATATGTAAAAATTGTTTAATTGGAAAAAGAAATTGTCTACTTTAACGAAATTTTAAAGCATAATTTAAGAAAGTGACTTCACTAATTGTTGCATGTTGATTTTTAACTTGAAGTTTGAGGTTTCACTTGCATCAAATCCTGAGCGATTGTGATGTCAATCAGGTGAAGATATTCACAGTTAATGGGCTGAAGTTTCTTGCCATCATCTGCAAAGAAAGCGGTGAGTAGTGGAAAATAAATAGGGTTGTTTCCATCAAACAATTTAGGTTTCCACGGTTCATAAAATAAATTTCTCCTATCATTTAGAATCTTATTTATACTGGTGGTCCGGTACGCAATTTTTGATGTGGCAAACGATCGTTGCTCCTGGAGCCATCTCGTGGACATCGCTAGCACTGAACAACGAAGACAGCATTCTTGTTTTGCATTCGCATCTGGTAAATAATCTTCCTTGTTCGCTCACATTTAGTTTTTTGTTATTTGATCAATTTACTAATTGTGTTTAAATTTTTTGAAAGCATTTCACGGATAAACTGGTGGTGTATCAGTTCAGCAATGGCTTTTATGAGCCGCAGCTTGAAATTCCTACCGCATTCGAGCAGCCGTTTCATTCCAAATTGAAAATGAGCACCCAAGGAATTGTGTCCTCCAGAGGCTATTTGGTGACCGCCATGGAGATGTTGAAAGGAGAGAACTATCTAGTCAGCTACAGGTATTTCGTCTGAATTTTGTCGTTATTTCTAAGTGCGTTATTTCTAATTACATCAAACGAATGTAATTTCTCCAATGAAACATGTCATCTAATTGTGCGTGAATGTTTTTCTAGCTTAAATGTAGGGCTACGCTCTAGTCATGACGACAGTTACGAAACGGATAACGATGGTTGTCTTAAAGATTTTATGGAAGAGCTGAAACACTCCGCTTCGAGGATCGAGAAGCTGGTCGAATCAGTTTCGCAACTGCAAATGAATATCGCAGACAGTAAAAAACAGGTAAATATGATTTCACGTTCATTCCTCGTGAAGTATTAAAAAATTCCATTTTAGAATTTATTTTTTTTGTTAGATGAGTGCTATATTCGAGAAACAATAAAATAAAATATCAATTATTTGTAATTAAAGAAAAAAACTTTACAATTTGGTTGATTTGATGCGCGTTAAACCTGTTTCTTGTAATTACCAGATCACAATGGAAAGGAGTACAGAGGAAGGCGGTTGTAGTTACGTCGCAACTAAATTGGACAAAATTGAAAACAGACTTCTGAGAAATGTTCAACTCACAAAAGAATTGAAGGAAGATTTTATTGTCAAGCAAAACGGTAATCTTTCAGATTTATTAATCATTCTCCAGTGTTTCTAATTTGTGAAAATTGTATAAATTGAAGTGAGCCAATTTGTCAAACGCCTTCCTTTCAGATATGTTAACTGTTAGAAATTTGACAGTTCTTGGAACTCTGCAGTCTAAAAACGTAGACATACACTCGGGGTTGATAAACGAAATAAATATCGTGGACTTGCACAAAAGTGTGCTCACAAAGTCAACGGATCAATCAATTGATGGATCAGTTCTTCTGAAGGGCGGATTGACAACAGACTATTTGGATGTTTCGTCAATTAATGGAATAAGTTTGAAAGGTAACAAATAATTGCAACAACAACAATATTTGAAACACTAAACTTCACATTGTTGAATTTCCAAAAGCTCAATTTGTTAAAAAGGTCTCCATATCACTGCTACTAGGGCATTTTACAGAGTATTTTTTCTGTATGAGAAAGCTACAAGTTTTAATGAAATGGAGATCGGTTATTTGTCATTTTGGCGATAAACTAATTAGGAATTGTACAGTAAATTTTGTTAATCGGTAAAAATTTAAGAAATGAACGTGAGATTTTAACACTTATTTTTTGTTTTAGGCAATATGGCTTTGATTGGAAAGCACAATATATTTTCTGAAGATCAGTTTTTCGCGTCAATTAATGCAACGAATATCTTCGTCGAAGAAACTGTCAACAATA
This sequence comes from Melogona broelemanni, assembly GCA_033995665.1. Lineage (NCBI taxonomy): Eukaryota > Metazoa > Arthropoda > Diplopoda > Chordeumatida > Chordeumatidae > Melogona > Melogona broelemanni. Next base: position 9,274 of record JAUJYS010001969.1, read on the forward strand.
TTAGTATCGACAAAATCTTCTTGAAACATCGTCCGCAAACAATTAGCGGTAAAATCACGTTCAACAAACTAACTACGCTCAGAGATATTCATTTGGAAAAGGGAATTTTGAATGGGGTGAGTTTTTTTCTTATAATAATTTTGGATGCACAAAACAAGTTTTCTTCATGTAATTTCACAGTATTTGCAAAGTCATACTAATTGACTTAGGTTTATCTGCTTAATGCTTAAATTATAGTCAAATCAAGCAAAGAGAGATGCAACTATTCAATTTCCTAACTAAAAGAGAAAACTGGTTTCAATTATAAATATCAAAATAAAGATCTTTTGAAAGACTTACTTTTTTGACAATTTTGTAATTTCAAATGTTGTTCATTTTAGGTAAACATTGAGCAATTTTCAAAGAAGGTTTTAACAGTCACTGGAGATCAAATTGTCCAAAGTCCCATTGTTTTCACTGGAAACATGAACATCAAAGGCAATCTCAAAAGCCTTACAATCAACTCTATCGACATACCAAGGTTGGCCAAGGAGATTGTCACAACGGATACGCCTCAAACAATTTTTGGTAATAGCGTTATACTTTGGAAGAATAGTGATGAAATTATATTGACACATATTTTATGCTATAATATAATAAAATGTCAATCAAATACTATATTTTGTTATTTGAACTATTATCAGGAGAAACAATTTTTCAAAGCGATTTGGTGGCGAACTCTGCAACGATAGCTGGTAGATTGAACGGTGTCAACTTGTCCACTCTTCTGATGCGCAACACCGAACAGAATATCGAAGGTTCTGTTGAAATTCGTGGTGATGTCAGAGTGAAGGGTGACGTTCTGGTTAAGACGACTGTGAATGATATGGATGTATCCGAGGTGTTGGTGACACGGTGCGGAAACCATTCCATTTCCGGTGAGTAATTGTACTTGTCATTTAATAAATGAAAAATTATGTTTTTAATTTGTTTTAACGCCAGGTTTAGGGAACAAATTAAAATATATTTATATATGTGCCTAAAATTGCTTTAGCTGTTGGTCATATTTGGACTGTGTTTATATAAATGTCTTGTTAAAAGGTCATTGTCCAACAATTTTTCAGGCGCCAAGACATTCGAAAAACCTGTTGCGGCTGACAATTTCTCACATCTAGACTCGGAAAACACCTGGCACCATTACGGAGACCTTAAAGTCGACTCCTTAGATGCTGCCGTAGTCAATGGCGTCAATGTAGACGGTTTGCTCGGTAGCTTGGTGCGCAAGTCTCGACCACCAACCCTGAGCGGACGTCTACTTTGCGATTACATCAGTTTCTCGGACGTCGTAGCCAGCGGCAAAATCAACGGTGGACTCTTGGATGATCAGTACATGACCGTCGCCACCGAGCAAACTGTTCACACTCCTCTAGTGATCACCAATGCCGACGTCCTTGTCAATGAGGACGTGGTGGTGGCGGATGGCGTGACGCTGAACGGAGTGAACGTGTCAGAGTTGGATCGAACGGCTGTCAGGCTGACCGGAAATCAAATCATAAAGGGACATAAAACCTTCCGGAATGTTACAGCGGCGAAGGGAATTGATGTTGAATCGAGGACTGGAGACCAGCAGCATATTTTGGCTCACGAATTAGCTAAAGGTAGGATTTTATTTTGTAGTTTAAGATTAATCGTTTTTGCAATGCATAGTTTCGATTAACATATTTTCTTTAAAATCATGGTGTCCAAATTGGATGATAAAAGGAAAATATATGAATACAACAAGATAACATGTTAATAATCTGCTTTTGTTTACAATTAAAATGTCATCCGTCAACATGGCAAGTGCTTTATGCAAAATAAAATTGTTTTAATGAAATTTTCACCTACCCTGCAGTCCTTACAAACTGTAATTGTACATGTATTATTTTAATTTGATATGTTAAGCCAGTGTTCTAACGTGTGATACTTTATTTTTAAGCCAATCGCAAAGTAGACAAGTTCACCATTTCCGGTAACTTAGTCGTTGATGGCGATTTGGAGACGCGGTTCTTAAACGGCAAGGAACTGACTCCCGTTCTCGAAAAAATGAACGTCATTGGAAATCCACTGGCCGTTCTCATCGGGAAGTCGTTTCAAAATTTAACTGGTAAAGTTTCAATAAATTTATGTATCTTATCTAGTTAAATTGAATTATGATTAATGCCATAACTTTATTTTTGTATTGAATTGCTCAAGAAAATAAGTGTTCACCCCAAATTTGTCTAGTTCTTGGTGATCTGTACGTAGACGGTCGCATAAATAACGTGGATCCGAATCTGTTCATCAAGAATGTGTTTAGACTCTCCACAAATCAAGAAATATTCGGTATGTCCCACATTTACTATTTTATGGGTATTTTTCATTAAAATATAGTTGGAACTATGAGTCAATGATTTAATTGATGACGAAATTTGTACAAAATGTTGCTTCTTTGTTCTTGGAAAACATACGTCTCGTTTAAAATACAACGTCTTATTAAAAAAAAATATTTCAAAAAAATATTTTCGATGTACTTTTCAGGTAACCTGACCTTCACGAAGCCAGTAACTTTCTACGCTCCGCTGTTTACCAAATTGGTGAATGGCAAAGTTTTGGAAAAGGCAGTCCAATCTCTCGTTCAAGTGGACTCTAAAAATCATGTGACCACCGATGTCATTTTCAGGTAGATTTCCATTTAAATTTTCAACCAAATTTCTTGAAACTTTCTTGAAAATGGATGAACGTGAAATTGATTGTAAATCATTAAATTATTGATCCTTAGAAATGGAATTAAGATTGTCGGTAATCTCGACGTCGATTATCTGAACCTGAAGAACTTTTCCCACTTTGCATCGACCGTGCTTTTGAACAACCAACGCCAGCAGTTCAGCGAGCGGGCTTTCATTGATGGGAATATCTTTGTCGGTTAGTTTCCCTAAACTTCATTGCCTTATCATTAGTTGGAAAAAAAAATTCTTTTGTTCATCGCAAAAATTGATTTTTTCCTTACAGAAAATTTGACCGTTCTCGGAAAAATGAATGGCCGGCCGATATCTGAATTAGTCCTACTCGGCGAAAACGTTACGTTTAACCACAGCGTTCAGTTCAAAGCGCCAGTTGAATTTTCGTCATTGATTGTGGACGGCAGTGTGAATGTTGCAGCCACGGATCTAGTAAGATTTATCAATAACTTTATTGTTTCTATAAATCTTAAAATATATAAATGCTTCATCAACGTGTTCAAAACATTGAAAATAATTAACTACTTTGTAATGATGCTTAATCATATATTTATCCTTTTTTATTCTGTGTTGCTTTTTTAATCTAAAAAAATTCTGAACTGTCGTTTCTTAAAGAAATTAATAATTGTATCATTCAAATGCGGTATTACAATGAAAATCTCGGTTTCATCAACGTTTGATAATTCTGTTTTCATTTCATTCTAGCATAAACATTACTACAGCAATATTGAAGCAAATAGTGTTGAAGTTCAAGGCAAAGTCAACGGAATTAAATTTGATACTGCCGACTCCAAGCGACCGCCGACCCCTTCCGTGGACCGCGTCATTCTGACTGGTGACGTCACCGTACGAAATCTCCGCCTCACTGATGGCAAGATCAACGGTGTGAATTTGGAAGATATCCGCAGGAGGGCGCTCACAAAGAACACTCGCCAGAGAATTTCTGGACGAAAGACGTTCGCTGCCACATTGGAATCGAGAGAAACTGTCGTTTTCCAAAATATTCTTCAGGTGAACGGTCACGTGAGTGCGAAACGTAGCCGTGGAATCAATCGCGAAATGAAACGCGCCGGCAAGATATGGAACGCTGATGAGCTTTTCAAAGATGGCGTCCATAACGGAAACGTTGAATTCAGAAATGGCCTTTATGTCGAAGGTAACACAAAAAATATTTGGACGCGTGATGCAATATTGTTGCCGAATATTTTTGTTTGAATAATTTATGTTAGACGCTGTTGTTCAACTTAGATTTCATCTTTTTAAGGATTCCGGAACTCCACCGATGGTTCGTCACCTCCATTGGTGACAGTCAACGGCGATCTCACAGTAGATAAATTAGAGGTCTCCGAAGTCAACAATGTCAATTTGGTAGAGTTGATTGCTAACCGTGTCACCCTGACGACAAATCAGTTTATCAAAGGGGAGGTCGAATTTTTTGATGAGGTGAACGTGAAAGGTAATTACAATATGAAATGATTAAAATTATGTGAAAATTCATTCATTTGTTAAGATAAAAATGGAGGTTTGTAATATCGTTCAAAATTCTAGGTTCGATGCAGTGTTCAGCGGTTTTCTCGGAAAATGCGTCGTACGGAGCGATTGTGAGGCCTTCGAAGAATGGACATGAAAAATCGGCTGAGGTAATATTGTCTTCAATCATGTCTTCCTAAAATAGTGCCTTAGCAAAATATTATTAATGGATCACACAAAAGTGTTTGCAAAATAATTTCATGGAATTATCCTAGAAAGTGCCGTTTATTTTAGAAATTAAATTGTGTGTTCGCTTTTGCAACGTATAATTTCTTTATTGTTAATTTTTTTAAAAAGAAAAATACAAATTTCGAGGACGTTTCAAGATGGCGAGGTAGTTTCGAGGTGGCGATCGACGAACCCATGTCTAATGGAACGGAGCCGTCCATTTCGCACAATAAACTTCTGCATTCACGATCCGGAACCTCGGAATGTCTACAAGCCCTTGTAAAAGCTGCTAAAGGTATATAACATTTTCAACTTAATAAAAATGTATTAAAAAAATTTATGTACGCACTTGCATTTCAGCCAGTAACTAAATTTCATTCTATCAAATTTCAAAGAAACATTAGCTGTACAGATTGCAACAACTGTACAGTTTGCAGTCAATCCTGTCAACAAAGCAAATTGTATAAAGCAAATTATTTTGACATATTCCATTGACGTCTGTGAGTATAACGGTATATCATTTTTGAAAACTCTTCATATACGCGCCTCTATGTTGAAACGTTTACAGGGCTATCCGGAATTGTTCACGATTTTCAATTGATGGATCGCCTGCCACCCGCCCACTCTATTACGCACATCGTCCAGGGCGGCCATTTGTATCTACTGTTGGCAACGTCCACCGTGTTGCCAGCCACGTGCAACAACATCCAAACGTTCAGGTAAGCGCGTGCTATACCGCTAAACGCCGGACAAACGTTGCGTACAAACTCGTAATGCGTTAGTAATGATGTGTACGGAGGATACAAACGGATCTCTCTTTAGATGCGACAAAGAGCTGGCGGCTTGCCAAGCGCGTGGACTCCCATGGCGTTCATCGCCCATCGGATTTGTGAAGGACGCGCGTTCGTTCAGCGTCACTGGTGGCGACGTCTACGCGTTTCTGGTGGAGAACGACGGCTCGCGGGGGCAAAGTACGGATTGCGCTAGGCGACCGTCTTACGACGGTGTTCACGTGGTGATTCGTAGTGAAGGTGGGGACTTGGATTATGATGTTGTCATCCCTACAACTAAGGTTAGTTATGGTTACATATGTTTTATTATTATCCCTGATCACTAGTGAATTACAGGATATAATGTGCCCCTCGTGTCGCTATGGCAATATGTGAGGGGTACATTTTCATCAGTACCCTAGGGTCGGATAAACGAGGAAAGCCTGCGCAGGGAATATAACTCTGATCTAATTGAAAATATAAATATCTAAATAGCTGTGAAAATTGAGGAAATTGAGTGATCCTCAAATTGATACATTCGACAGCTTCTGCAGCACCAAAATTTTTGGTTGTGATACTATTTGGAAGTGGATTTGGGTGAAGGGGGAGGAATCAAATTATTTCTACAATCTGTCGCCTTAATTAAAAAAAAACGAATATGAAAATTGTGGTGTTTCGATGGGAAAATAAAAACTACGCTTTGAAATTTAAGTTCTGGTAAACGCAATTGATAATGCATAATGCAAAAAAAAAAGATAAAATACTTAAGAAATTAGTTTTACAATGGCGTATTTTAGTAGTATTTAAATAAGCAACTTTAACGCATTGTAAAAAAATGTTTGGTGCCAAATTCATGGGAGTAATAAAAAAAATCAAATTTTCTTGTCAAAATTTAAATTGAATTTGAAATTTGCTTAATTGTTTTTTTTTACAGATCTCAAGCATGTCAGTCATTGGAATAGTTGGTAAAGAATTGTTCTTACTGCTCAGCAGTGAAGTTGATGGAACATTCCTGTACTACATAACCAACGGCACATACAAGGTACTTTATGTGTTCATTAAATTTTCTAATTTGTTTATTCAGGATTTTCGTACACTATGTGTATTATGGAATTCAATCACTTTTTGACTTGTGGTCTCTTTTTGTTGGATGTAATTTTTTTATTATTATTTTAAATCACCGTAGTGCCTAGTACACTACAGGATTACTGCACCCTCGTGTCTCTGGAGATATGAGGGGCATGGAAGGGAAGGGATGGGGAATGGTAGCTGGAATAGACATGCTGCAGGATCCGCCATTAAGCTCTGGACTCCCTCATTGAAGCACAGGGGTGACGCCAGTACCCCAGGCTAACGAATAAACGAAAGCCTGCGCCGGGAATCGAACCCGGGACCTTTGGCTT
>JAUJYS010001970.1:0-15881 GCA_033995665.1 Melogona broelemanni
ACTGGCGTCACCCCTGAGCTTCCATTAGGGAGTCCAGAGCTTGGGGGTGGATCCTGCAGTCTGACTATTCCAGCTGCCGTCCCTCTTCCCTTCCCTGCCCCTCACATATCTCCACAGAGACACGAGGGTGAAGTAATCCTGTAGTGCACTAGGCGCTACGGTGATTTAAAAAAAAAAACATTTTTCATACCAAACCAATGCTCAAGATTCGATAATTCAAATTAAACGCCAATTTGGTGTGATATATTTTTATATTTTAAATATAAATTTGAATATGCGTTCATATCATTTTCAAATATATTGATGCAACTGGGAAAAAACTGATTAAATGTAAATAAAACCAGCGTCATCAAAATCCGATAGCTGAACACTTTTAATCTGTCAGATACAGAGGATACAATTAAATTAGGGTATCCAAATGTTAGCTGATTCTATGATCATGGATAACGCATATACCATGAGAAACATTTATGTGCGACTCATGTTAACTTATTCAAGTGTCAGATAAACAACGTCGAGAAACAGAAGACGTTTGTGTCACATCCTGTCATCTTAAGCGCGTTTAAGATGTGTAATTACGGTACATGTATTTGTAAGATGCGTGATCTCAAGTTAGCATGTCCTGTTATGCTGCGCTTAGCGCAACGCACTTAAAGTTTAATTACCAGGTAAGCTATTGACTTCCGCAATGACTTTACTACAAAACTTCTCTTTTGGAATTTATTTTAATAATTCATTTGAGGGATTTTATTTTGTAAATTAAAATAAAACTATTTAATTGTGTTCGACGTCTCGGAGAGAGAATATATTCATGGCGGAGTGCACGGAACCCCCATAGCCTATGTGTCTGTTAAAAATGGCGCTAAATGGAGATTTTAGGCGAGTTCCTGTGTACCTCTCGAACGCTAGAGTAATTGTGGAAGTCACATAGGCACACGGTGAAAATATGTGTCTCTCCACAATTGCTTAGGCGATTAGAGGTGGTACAGAATCTCCTGTTGTGATATGCACTTCAGCGATGACGATCATTGATGCCAAAATAAAAATAAATAAATAAAACATGCGATAATTAAAAATTATCAACATCAACATAAAAAGTACGATCCGTCTAACTCAGTGGGTATGGCAACAGACTGGTGAGAGGATGGTCCTGGGTTCGATTCCCGGCGCAGGTTCTCGTTTATTAGATCCTGGAGTACTGGTGAAAAGGTGCCCTTCACATATTGCTTAAGCAACACGAAGGGTACAGCAGTGATACTCCATTGAGAGGTGAATTGAAATAAAATAAAATATTTAATATGTTGATAGTAGTTAGGAAACTGCGGAACTGTACTGCCGCGCGTATGCAGTTCCACCTACAAAGCGAGCTCTCATTGGCTAATTCTTCGTTACATCACGTGAACGTCACTAAATGAGCCAATCACCGCGTTCCGCGCAGTTTCAATCGCACGTGCAAAGTTGCGTTCGAAAGAGGCCTACGGGAGAATATTTGCATTCGCGACGAGTATTATAGAAACCCGTCGAAAGCTGCCGATATGGCGGCGGGAAAAAAAAAGCTCTTTCGTCGAGTTGTGACGTTGTTTATTTAGCTATTCACGGCGTGTAATTCACCATTTCCGGGTCGCCGAGAACATCGCCTCGGCTTAAAAGGCACTCTTATCCGCGCCATTGACGGTTGTTTACTTTTCGACGAAACGATTTCGAACGACCATGCTTATTCACCATCGCCTCATGTAGCTTTTCTATTGGAGGATTTCATTTAATCTACAGGGGTTAGACAAAATAACGGAAACATATTCATTGGCGCGCGTGTGCGCGTGTGGCCACAAGAGATCAAATTCATGGTGTACAAATAGCAATGTTTCCATTATTTTGTCCAATCCCTGTACGTGGCTATTATATATATCCAATGGAACGGGTTAGTGAACGGAATCGTGTCGATGGACTCCAACGAGTTTAAAGACCTAGAGGCAGCGCAGGCGTTTAGAATAAGTTTGCCGTGTCAATTTTTAGCGATATTATTTTTTGGTAACGGTTTCAGCCGTTGCTCACTAGATGGAGATACGTTCGTGTACGAAATCTAGTGGTCCACCCAACGGTCAGGCTGCTAAGTCACATGTCATGATCGAGGGTTCAATTTCCAAAACGAAAATTCTGGAATTTTTCGGATGAGAAATTCCGAAATTTTCAATTACATTTTCTTTTATCTGGATTCATGCCTGTACGATGTCGGGTACACGTTAAAGATCCCTGCCTCTGTATAAAATTTGGTCTAGAATAATTTCCATGTCGTACTCTGGAGAGCCTTCAGGCAGAAATGCTATTAAATCCCGCTTGGCATACAGTCGTAAAAAAAAATGACCCATGTTTTTGCTGGTGCCATCTAGTGAACAACTAATGAATCCATCGTTCTCGATTGTCGCCTCAGGGTTCAACGATGTAAAGGTGGCGTTCGCTGCACCGACGTCAACGTTGACGAATAGTCTGTGGGACTGCCGCACTCTACACCGTCCAACCTCTTTGGGCACTCCCATCATCCCATCATCTCATCTCCTTCGCATCTAAGCCGCGCGACGGAAGCCAGAAAATGGTGTACGAGGCGATTGAACGCATAAACCCCCGAAGCCACGAATCCACAAACCACCGACCGACAAGGTCGACAACCTAACCGACTCCTGTAGAAAGCGAGAACGCTGATGAAAACATTTAAATCGGTAGATTTTTTAGGAGTGGGGTTGGCTTTCGTGCTCATTCAAAAAAATATATTAGTAGCGTATACAGTAATTACGGTAAGACTCTGATTGGAAATAAATGTTAATGATTTTTTAAAAACAATATTACGTCTGAGTAAAGCATCTGGAAATATTCCCGGAATGACAAATAAATTGTTTACAATATTACAAAAACATTAAACGAATACAAACGAATACTCAGCCAAAATATTCTAAACAATTCATAGACATTTTTAAGCCTCTATAAGGAAATTGAATAAATTTTGGCAATAATATTTTCGATGCAATTTCGCCTATTAGCGTTCTTATATTAAACCCCATCCTTGAGAACGAAACTAATAACAATTCTATTGCTATAACGATTGGGAAAGTAATTAGAAGTAAATATTTTTCGAAACTCGATATTCCATGATCACGATTAACCGAATATGACGCAATAAGTTAAAACATTGCGTGACGTTACTGCGTGTTATGTGTAACCCGTCTTGAGACAGTCTGCAGTCTATTTCTGAATTTCGGAGCGTCATCTATATTTGATAAATACCACTTTACCACCACCAGCACGCAACAGAATCGATCCTTAAAGACGACATTGAAAAACGTGCAGTAAAAAAATCCCCGCTCGATGACGTCACAGTTTTCTCAACTCACCCAGACTGAGCTCATCCAGATGCTCGACAACCGCCCAGCTGATGTCCTTGGTCACGTGGTTCTTGAGCGCCAATAGCTGGCACAAGTCCACCGCCCGTAGACTCTCCTCCACGATAAGCGTTTTACAGCTGCCGTCGTCGTTGAAGAAGGCCAGCTCCACCTAGCGGAGGGAATAGAAAAAAAATGGGGCTTCGTCAAGTACAACGCAAACAGAAGCGAAGCACTCTTGCACCACTTCACGTACAACACTCGAATGCAGCTGCCAGATTTTTGTATGCTCAAACTAAGAGCATGTTGGATATAGGGAACTCGGAGCTGAAAAGGTTGGGGGTAGAGCCTCGACTACACAATGATATATCTATTTCGCGAGAATTTAATTAACTTGGCTCACAATATCGTTCGATCAGTTTGAGTAGCGAAATGATGTTAGATATCGCGCGGGACTAGCATGTGGATACGATTGAAAAATTTTCCATCATTATTAACCCTTTGTGGAAAAAGTCCACAATCCTAATTTCCGTGCAGAGAACTTTGGCAGAAACGGGTTGGTCGTTCAAAACTTAGATTCGTACAGTGGGTACGCAGATAAATGTTACCACTTCGTCGAAAAAAAATAATAGAATAAAAATTCGTGTTTCTGAAGGACCGAAAAAAATTCCAGAAAATTATTCAGCGGAAGATTGGCAATTTTCAATCAGAAATCAGCTAAGAATGAGAAAATCCGTCATCAAACATTTTGGATTTGCATTGAACTAGAATTTCCAGAAGGTTCGATAAATGCTCGACAATATTTATATCTGCATTTTTCGTTGGCGAATTTCTAGGTCAAATATTTCGTCATCTATGCCCACTATCTTCAACTCAAATTTAATTCAGATTTAATTCGACATACATTACAATTCATCAAAAACCAAATATTTTTCTTGTTATTGTAACAGATTTGGGGGCGCCTTAGAGTTTAACGAAGTAAAAGTGTGCAATAACGACGCAATACTTTCTACTGACTGACCTTAACACACATGAATCATGCACTCTAGATCTCTTTGAATCCAACCAGGCGCAAGATGAATAAAGAAAACGCCAGTGCCAGCGCTGCAGCCACGCAATCACACAATACGCGCGTGCATTGCAGGAAAGCCCATCTCCGGGGCGCCGGTTTTTGCATAGGAACAAGCGAGATCTGTGGTAGGCGGGCGCTATTTGCATGCTCACCCATCATATATTGGCAATGTCAATTTCCATTAAACGCACAGAATAAACAGCGGATAAAATGCGGGATTGGGGGGTTTGGGAGGGAAGGTACGGCCTTGCGTGTGTCTCCGGTTATTTAATTGCCCGCCTGTCGTATACATACATCCGGGTACTCGGCATTAATGGCTACGATAATGGGTACTAAATTTAAGGTGACATGACACATAGTTGATGGTATTCGGGACGGATTCGTCAGGTGGCACCAAAATCTTACTATGTGGATGCAACCGTGGGAAAGAATACGTCGAGTATAAGGAATTAATTTAAGATTCGTTTTCACTGAGATGTACTGCCAAAATCGCTTGAAATGATTAATTTGGAATTTAATTGACAGAAAAGCGTACTGCTAAGTTTAATGCTACTTTTCTATCTTAATTACAACCCCCTATCACCAGTGACGACCTGAAAATGTCACCTACTCCAGGGCTTGATACCTAGGTAGGGATCTTTAATGTGCACCTTTAAATTACAATATATACCCGCAAGCAGCCCCTTTGGGGGGGAGGGCTATGGCGGGTGGTCAAGAGACCAGTTAAGCGATTGGATTCACGAAAGTAGTACACAAATCTATCACGAATGATCACAAGCATGGGCCTTAACATCATCCGTGGGACAGATAAATATACAGAATGCATCATGTACACTAATATAAAATAGTATAAACAAGGATCAATATACATTGACAAAAAACAAAATATCGTATGAAATTTACAATTTTATCACGTCCGAAAAACTCCGGAAATTTCGATCGGGAATCGAACCCGCGATCACGGGCACAGAAAGCGAACACGCCAACCACTTTGTCGCCGGCACCTCTCCAAGATCACGTAAACCCTTGTTTCCCAAATTGTGCTTCGCGGCCCCTCTTGAAAAATAAAATAAATAATAAAACGCCATTAACTTGCATGACACGGGGTTCCGCTATTGAACTCGGTGGCCTCAAAGGGGGCTCCGCCATTGAAATTGGTTCTAAAAAGGGCTGCGATAGTCAAAAAATTTGGGAAACTCTGACGTAAAAGCTTATTGTTGCCGGGCCCACTACGTTTATCGCTACCTTATTGGCGCAACACTCCAATGGAGGAATAACATGTGCATCCAGGCATGACATTTCGTCACCGCAACCGCCAAATACCACCATCAAGACCAAATGTCAATATTGCAGCATGTTGGCAAAATGTAATTGTCAAGGCCGTCATAACTATAGGAGAGCCGCCTAGAATTCCTGCCTTTTTGTTCGTCGTTCTCTCTAGGTGGATTTTCGTGGGGATGATGGAGCAGCTGCCACGCCTCCTAGTGAGCCACGGGCACCGGCAACAACGTCAGAATTGTCACGGTCTGCGCATACATGTATAACAATTACTGCTTTTATAACGGAATGGTTGAGCCGAGAAAAGCAGCGTTTAGAGGAAACTCAAACAAACACTCTTTTCGGACCAAGTCTGTGCAAATATGAGAGTCACTGTTTCCGATGTACCACCAATAGTTGGTTTGTTTGGTCATCACTAATTAATATATATATATATATTTGAAAAAAAAAATAATTTCCAATACCGTAAGTAAAATATCTTATAAATTCTCGTTGTTGAGGCTTATGCTTGCATCAGCTAATATTTTATATTCTCTGTTCGAGACGTTGAATACCATTAAATAAATAATTTCTTCCCGACATACAGCAGATATTTACATTATTCTGTAGTGTTCCATTAATAATAAAATAATAATTTACTTATACGCCATTTCTTTTCAATCAACCCTCGTAATCCGTTTAAAAACATCGAGGAGATAAATTATTTCGCAATTCCAAATACCGATTCGAACAAAATATCGTCAACGAATTAATTCCATTCCGGTGCGAGCAATCTGGTGAGCGGATCTTTAACCAGAAAAGACAGCACATATTAAAAAAAAATTGCAAGATATAAAAAAAAAAAAATAATCAATAAAAATTCACCGAACTACTCAAAGGACATTTCAAGGTATTCTCTATTCCCTCGCTGGCCAGCTCCGATTTCAGCTAGTAGGACCCCATGTAAAAGCTCAAATCATATTGTTCCTATGATCTAATTCCTTTCTCCTCCAATTCCCACCCCACCGTCCCCCATACAAGCCAATAAAAAGCGTCATTAACAAAAGAGCTCAAAATAAAACAGGTGTTCCGCGTCGCGTTTTGTAAGCGATACGGTACACACACACACACACACACACACACACACACACACTGATAGAGCTCCAGCTTATAGCAAATGCAAATGAGCAGGCCGTGACCCGCAATAGAAGCACTGGATCATCCTGACCCGGCCCACCACCTGAATCTAGGAGGAAATATTTCTGCAGGCCCTGACTCGTAATAAGGACAGGACACTGGATCATCCATGACCAGACCACCACTTTGAAGTTTTAGGAAATCTTTTAGTGGACATTTTTTGGGGTTGATAGAAAACTGACAACTTATGATATCATTTTACTAGTTAATAATGGTTGTTGTTAAGTCCTTCGTGTCGTCTCTGGTCCCCGACCCTCGATCCCCCGACACCTGGTGACTTCAGGGAGCAGAAGCCATGCCATTGCCTTCCCCCGCGCAGTACCACGAGCCAATCAAACGATCGGCGGCGCTGGGAATCGAACCCAGATCCGCTGATTGGTGAGCGAACACGCTACCTCTCGGCCACAGCGAACGGACCAGATATAGATTTACTAATTGTTTACCAATGTCCGAAAGTGCGCCAAATAAGTGCATATGCCTTAAAAATCTATTTAAAAATTGTAAATAAAATTCTAGAAAAAAATAGTATACGCAAGAAATTTGCCCTGTATTGGATATCAAATCTACAGAGTACAGCAGAAATATAAAATTGACATCTTCAAGAACAACTAAATGTACAAGAATTAATCAAATCGCAAATTATAATTTATTTCTAAGCCGTAACTTAGCAACAGTGTTAAAAATTGAAAATTTCACCTCAGTCGGAGTAACGAGCGGCCAACAGGGATATCACAACAGCGCGTTTTATCGCTTTTACATAGAAGCCGATTTGTCCCTACAAATCTGTCATGGCAACACAAAAAATCGATTGCCATTTCCCAGGCACGAAAGAAATCTCGAGAGCTAGACTCGCGTGCATCCCGGTATATCTATTACTGGTGGATGATCGGAATTGTTATAGGTAAAACAATTACAAAAGTGGGCGAGATACACGCTCCAACTCCTTAGACCTACGTCCAAATCGAAAAAAATATCGATTCCATTTTTAAATGTTTCGCCATAGAAACCAATCACTGAAGCCAATTAAAAAACAATCGCTTTCACGTGCTTTAAGATAGTGTCTCGGTTTGACCATTTGCTCTGTAGAAGGCGCTACGATCGGCAGCATGTTATTACGGCACTATTGAAAGTGAAGAACAACATTTCGGTGGACAAAGCAAACTGTCACCAACTAATTTTTTTTTTGCAACTCCTACAGAGTATAAGTTCATGTAACTGACGGAGCCTTCTCCGTGTGTCTCTCAGACATTTACAGTTTCGTTTTTTAAAAATTACTTTTTAAATATTTTTTATTACATATTCCCACACAGCAATCTCACGAAAAACCAGGCTTTTCCAGTTTTTTTCCCCAAATGGAAAGAATACAGGTTATTTTTTTTTTTGTAAAATAGAGCTTGAATATCCCGTTCCTTAATTAAATCCGGAAGCAACTACCTATTTTACTGGACTCCGGGTCTCACGAAGTAAACTGTTGCAATTTCTTAAACGTACAGCCTCCACCGCCGAACCCCGATCGATTCTCCAAAGTACAGTCATGCACAAAGAGATGTGTAAACAATTGAATTTTCCCCCAGACACAAGTAACATGTTTTTTTTTCTGCTATTTTTACCTATATATACAAAGACACACACACACACACACATTCGCGTATAGCGATGTACATAAAAGAAACGCCCGTAAATTCGCGAACATATAGACCTAAGAATTTCCGACCTGCACAGAGGGGCAGCTGTTACACGTTGCGCAGTCACGGTTGTTTATTCGATTGCGCATGCATGTGTGACTGACAGGGGGGGGGAGGAGGGGAGTCCATGTAAAAGTATATAAGGATACTCCGAACAAAGACAAAAAACAAAGCTTACGCATGAACAATGTTAGGTGCTCGGAGCAAAAACGAAAAAATTAAAACGTTGCGCCGTATTTGTGCTAATGAATAATAAACGTAATATAAAACGTCGATATTATTTGTACAGAGTATAATTTATCCCGCTACCTAGAAAAAAAAAAAATAATCGATCACGAGCCTAAGCCTTAACGTCGATAATTTCGGATCGTGGCTCACCGAGCAACAAACGACAATGAATTGGCTAGAGACCATACAAATAAAGTATAATTAATTAATATAATTAAATATTTAGTGTAACGATTCACGCCGATTTAACAATTATGTTTTCGGTATTTTTTTCTCTTTTGACTCGTACTTACAGCTAGTTACTGTACGCCATTATACTAAATAGGATTGGACAGACATATTACATGATCTTTTGTAATGTTTGAAACACCTGCCTGCAATCGTTAATAATCATTATATATTTGTTTCAATTTTTATCTCCTCAAATTGCAAACCACATATGCTCTTGAGCAAAATAATATTATCAAATACTATTTTTTGTCTTGTTCATGGAACCCATGAAAGTTACAGCTAGAGTTAAACTGACTGTAAACCAAACAGTTTTCGATCGAGTATTTCCAAAATTATTCATGTAAACGAAATAACCCTAGAAGCTTTCTTTCAATCAGTGACAGTCATTTAACAAATTGAGGTTTTGCGCGGTAATGATACACGCGCGACGTAATTTTGACCTCAAATAATGTTTACAAATTTAATTCGGGATTCTGCATTTTGACTGTTAGTACAGCTGAACATGTACGTAGTCATGAATATAGCTAGGACATCCTTTTATTCGAATTATCTCTATGAATACGAAATGGCAATAACAATCTTGCATCTACACGCAAATAAATATTCTTAATTAAATAAAAATGCAATCGCTGTGGGAACGTTTGCTTATCTCGGTTCATAAAAACCATACAAATGCAAATAACCTAACCTCGGAATGGGGATGGGGGATGCATGCTGCTGTACAAAGCCCAACGGCGCTACACTCCGATGAAAATTGGGTCGACATTTTATTAGTGTTATCTCTTCGGGGTAGCCCTGTGGTCGTTGGTGAATAAATGGTATCATGATATCAATAAACTCCAGAACCGAATGATCAAAATAATTAATGATGATTAAAATTAAAAACGAATAAATAAAAATGATTATTGGAGATCATCAAATGAAATGTTGTTGTTAAAATCCGTCGAGTCGTTTCTGACTCCTGGTGACGCCATGGACAAGTGCTCTCAATGAAATAGGGCGGATTATTATTATTATTATTATTATTTTAATTGTGCGCATAGTGGTAGAGCATCTGCCTGTTGTGCGGAGTTCCCGGGTTCAATTTCTGGCTTGGGGCTATCGTTATTCGATCCCGAAGAACCAGTGAATACGAGTACCTCCATAAAATGCTCTTTCGAGGGTATTAGAAGGATAAATAATCTGATCTTGTAGTGATGTTGTAAAAAAATTATAAATTCCTTAACTTCATAATTAAAAAAATATATATACTTTTTCTAATTGATTTTTTAAACTAAGTATTTTTAGGAGGAGATCATATGCTCTGTCAGTTTGTGAAAGCTGGCCCCCGAAACAAAAACAAAAGTTTATGAATCGCTGGCACTAACGCGCAATAATATTCGTTATTACAGTTTTACATTCGTGTTGGCATTTCCAAGTCCTCGCTAATTTGCTCCAACAGTCCTAACGCTTCCCCAATCTAAATATAGAGCGGCCGTTCGGGTCCATTCCGACCGCAAACTCGTCCCAATTTCGCCATTAGCCGGCCTGTACACACACACACACACACACACACACACAGCAGAACACAACGTAACAGTAGCTTCACGGCACCGCGCTTGTGCGGCACTTAGGCCAGTTCGGGCACGGGAAGAAGATTTTGCGGTTAGGCGGGCGCCAGCACATAATAACGTCAGCGTGGAAAACCGCTTACGCCTAACAAATGACCGGTCGCCTCCTGACCGTCCAAAAGTGCGGTCATTTTGCTAACAAAATCGAAGCCAAGGTTCTCGAATTGTCAGTACGGGGTATCCTCTTTGCGTGGGAGTGTAATTGGTGCCCTCTGATGGCGTTCCAAAGAAACAGTGGTTTCGTTACTGTTAATCGGTGGATAGAGGATCGGAAAGATTCGGAAACGATCGGAAATATTCGTAACCTCGACGGTTACGAATATTTTTTATCTTCGTGAGATCCCGAATTCGTTTTTAATTGGAAAACTGATCTCTCAAAAAATGATATCTTAACTAACTAACGAGTTATTAGGACCGAATGATGAAAGCAATTTACCGAACAGAAATGTAAATAAACGTAAAGTGCAATTCAAGAAATTGTCAAGACCGGCTTTTCGATCACGATAACGAATTGACAAGATCCACCCCATTCGGAATAAATATCTTATTCCAAAATCGTACAGTGCGTGAGAGAGAGGAGGGGGAGGGTGCGACCTCTTCGCAAATGGAACTCGAAATGGCGAGATAATTCAACGAAACAAAATAACATCGCGCAAGTTAAGTGGAGGAAAAGCATTTACAAAACTGCGCGCCGTTTGATTGACAGAGATGCAGAGAGAGAGAGAGAGCACTCCGAAGAGAGAGAGAGGGAAAGCGAAGAGCAATTTGCATTTGATCTGCGCATCGGATGGCTGGGGATCGAGCATAGCCGAACCTCACGAACTCTGAATACTCGTAATACGTAAAGTCGACGTCAGCTTTCGCCGTAGCGACAAGGACGTAACCATTAGACGTTAAGACTACGTAAACAGATACTCAACCCCACTTAATCCGAGCCACATATTACGAATCTCATGAACTCGATTATCCCTATCAGTGCCTAAATTCTGAGTGCAATATTGCCAAGTTACAAAACAAAGAAGCTCCACTAATAGATGCAATGTTATACACGTAATTTTTAATAGTATTGCCATTGCAAAGACCCATAAACCCTCATTCAAAACCAATATAATTTTAAAAAAAATATGTATAACTGAAACAGTGCCGGTAAAATCTTAATTTTAAGACGTTATTATTCCATCTGTCAGCCTATTCTACGAGTATTTCTCACAACCCTATTCAAGATCCTGAAACAGTGCTGCCATCGTAATTTCAAGACGTTGTTGCAATCGCATTTGCCTGAGTAAATTTCTTAAAAGCAAGCAACTCAAAATTATGCCATACAATGCCAGGACAATAAAAAGAGTGCCATACAACATTTAAATCTTGAAAATAAAAAGAAAAACTTAGAAAAAAATTAGCCATATTTTCGCCGAAATCTGCAATTTCATAAGGAGAAAATCTAATCTTAAGAAGATATTATTTCCACTTTGTTGGAAAACCAGCAATTAGACACAAGAGATTTCGTGCACTCTTTGCAACAGCGGCAAACATACATGCAAGTGACACAGGGATCTAGTCCACTCTTTTTCTAGTGTAACAGACAGAAGTGACATAGAGGCCGCTTGGAAGTACGACTGACTACCACACTTGGATTGCCATCACCAAAAGACGCAATTCCAATATCGCTGCATTGAAAGCTCATCTCCGACTCGGCGATATATGGGCTCAATAGAGAAAAAAATGTTAATTGTAGTTTAGATTGAATGTGCCACGCGACGAGATAAAGAAAAAATCCACATCCGTAGTGGAACAAGAGCCATCAAGCCAGTCTCCGCCATTAACGAAGAATCTACTCCCCAGCAACCCCCGAAATCTTCAGGATTTCCCGGAAACATACTGTAGGGAGTGGGCGGCTCATCCTGCTGGCACGTGGCCAAGACGGGCGCCGGGGATTTTCGTCGCTACTAACCTCGAAGATGGGCTCTCCGGTGAGGCGGCTGAGGGCGGCGAATTCCAATATCATGGTGCCGGCGCAGGCGGTGCAGGTTTCCCGCGAGGTGCCCAGCTTCCGAGAATTCATGCCGTGGCGGAGGTTGATCTACGTGGAAAAAAATAAAACGGGATTTAGAATGATGAGTAATGAAAAAAAGCATCTAGCACAAAATCCTGTTCACCTGAAAAGATTCGAGACGGTCGCGGCCAAACAACCGCAGCGATTGTCGCAAGTATTACGAACATTGAATAAGTTTCCGAATTACAAAAATAACGCCTGTGTGGCTTTCCGAAAAATTAAATAAAAAGATCAATTGCTTGGATTTCATTGAAATTCGGTAAACAAATACCATCGATCCTTATGAAATCCAATCCAGGAGATACATTTTAACATTTTTACAGGAGATGCGTATTTCATTGCAGACTTATTTCTTTTTTAATGATTTTAAAACTTATTGCAATAAAAATAAGATTCTGGAAATTCATTAAACAAATACGAAAAAACCTTATGAATAACCCCAAAACATATCTATTCCAGAAGAAAAGTTTTGACAATTTTGTTGAAGATGCATTTCATTACAAACCATGCAGGCGTATTCTTTTTTAATGATTCCGGAAACTAATTGAACGACCCAAATAAATTAAAAAGCATTAATTCACGCTCCAGAATAATAATCCACCATCAATCCACCCTAAATAAACAACAATCTATCGTATAATAATAAGTTGCATTTGTAGAAACAAAGAAGTTACAGTAGTAGAAACAACGTCGAAACTTTCAAAACGTCGAAAGACACCTTGAACTTCCTGCATACAACGCAGTACACACGTGTATTTAAAGAGCGGAGTGGCGCGAGCAAAAAAATCTATACAAAGGGGTTGTCCGGAAACTGTCGATAAATCAATCTCGTTGTTCAGTGGTGGTGGTGGTGGTGGTGATGGTGGGGAGGAAAGTCGAAAAAGGATTCTCGAAAGAGGAGGATGGATTTGCACCGAAGGGGTGGAGGTCGCGTATCGACCCGGCTGGGTTCGGTGATTTCAAAAGCCATCAATTATTTTGGGGGAAAAAGGCAAGCCGAGAGACAGGCACGTAAGTACACCGCCACCACTACCCCCCGCACGCCCTCAACGTTAACGGGCGACATCAGATATCTTCCAAAAATTGTCGTCAAGAATGTGCGCGTGGCGCGACACGTAACCACACCGTGGCCCCCCATCGCGCCATTCCCGAGGCATGTTAAGAGGATGCAACTCCCTCAACAATCCACAACTAGCATGTGTACGACTCAACGTAGCCCAATTGGTAATGCAAGAGACTGCGGTTCGGCGGTCCCGGGTTCGATTCCGGCGATGGTTCTCGTCTATTTTATCCCGAGGTAATAGTAAAAATAAGCACATATTATACACATACACAGTATAAGGCTCGAGCTATGAGAGTGATATTTACTACAGTAATCTTCACTTATTCGCCCATCGGTTAAGAATTCGAACTTTGAACGAGAAAGCGACATCTGTGATCGAACTCAATTACACAGAATAAATGTTTCAAACAAATTAGATTCAAGATAAACTATTTCTAACAATCTCCGTTCCACATCAAAGTTAATTTTCTTCCCATTTGAAACGCCACAATCGGCTGAGGAGAAGAAAATAAATTTCAAATGTATTTCAGAGGATTGATCATATAAAGGCAAGATTCCAATCTGATTCAGGTGAGAGAAACAGACTGGAGACCAGGGCCTCGTTAACGCCGCTTCGAGGTTCTCCTAGAGCACATGGCGCCAGGCAAACTTCAGTCAAGCGTGCGGCCATCGAGTTGCTACCCCACCGCCGCCAATCCCACAAACACCACACTGTACACATACACACACACACACACACACACAAGCACACGTCTATTGGTGTTATCATCACCCCAAACACCCCTTCACACAACTAGGCGTCAATAACCGATCCCACGGCTCGCATCACATCTAATTCACGACATCCAAACGTTTACCAAATGCGTGATCCTGACCATAATCCGGATTTGGTTCGCATTTAAAATGGGACTAAATACAAAGCTAGACCAATTCTTTGGCGCCGCAAATTTATCGATTAAGCAAAAACAAAATGCCCACAACTAATTGAGCAGACGAAAAATTATTAAATGGAACAACAGCTAGCCGATTTACATTACATTACATGCATCTCTAAATAGCAACTGTTAGTTTTTTTTAACTCACATTATGTTGCCCCTTAAAATTGCGCAAGCGGGCAATCACATACAACACCAAGCATTGCTGGATAGTCCTACTCCGGGGGAGCTTAATGGATGGTTTCCGCAAGACAAGCGCGTGTATTGCGGGGAAACGAAATGGGGAGCTTTGCTATCCGTGATTCTGGTTGTGCTTGTTTAGCTGTTGATCTATTCACGCGGACAATTTCATTTGTTGGAGACGTGTCCAGTGTAATCGAAGATCTTATGATGTAACTTCCACTATTACTCTAACAAAGCTTTATATTGTGCACTTCATAATTATTTGAAAACTCGGAGAAAATAATTTAGATACTTAAAAACAATTTTCATGTCGATATTGTTTTGTCATCGAAATTTCTACATCCATTGAAAAAATATTGAGTTTCAGTTGGACGCTGGACAAGTGAATACACAAGACGTTTTTTCATCCAATAAAAAGCCAATATTAGTCCAGCGCTTCAGAAATACTGGTCGGATGAGTGGAGTATTGTCTGACGTGAGACATATATGTACTATATCGGATATCAGAGTGATAACCTCTGCAGATCCCGTTTACACTTAGCTACCTATGCGCGGTGAACTATGGCAAAACGACATTAACCCCACTTTATTCTCGTGCCACAAAAAATTGCGACGTACCGCTGCAACGAACACCCATTAATTTGAATTCAAATTAATGGGTGTTCGTTAGGAGCCGATGTATATATCAAATACGGGATGGAGAATCTTCGACCAAAAATATTCTCCATCCCGTATTTGATGCAATTTCAAACGACATAAACACAAAATGATCACAAGCATGGGCCCTAACATCACCCGTAAACTAGGCTAATCTACGGCAAAAAAAATGTCGTCTTGTATGAAAAATAAATAATGAGAGATCCAGGACACGACTGGATGTAACCGACAAACTCTAAACATAATGCACGCTGACGAGGCTCTAAGCATAAAGCATAAAAACAGAATAGACCTTCACGAAATTTACAATGTCGTGATGTTTCGTTCACATAACGAAAT
>JAUJYS010001971.1:0-15879 GCA_033995665.1 Melogona broelemanni
CAATAAGCAACCTTCAAACATATTGCCAGAATGCTAC
The DNA here is from genome assembly GCA_033995665.1 of Melogona broelemanni. NCBI lineage: Eukaryota > Metazoa > Arthropoda > Diplopoda > Chordeumatida > Chordeumatidae > Melogona > Melogona broelemanni. Next base: position 38 of record JAUJYS010001971.1, read on the forward strand.
GGCGCGGCAATTACCTCATCTAAATCTAAATCTAAAATCTTAAGAGGACTGACAAAGGCAGAGTCGTACATGAAGCAAAGTGCAAAAAAATAATTAAAAAGTGCTGGACATCTAACATTGGCTGCATTACCATCTAACATGTTCAAGGACAAGGTAAAACAATAGAATTGGTATTGGCGAAAACTCAAACCACCCTTGACTGTGAGTATCGATCAGTCCAGGACCAGTCCTATTGTTTCGTACCAGTACCTGTCATATCTCCATTCGAGATGTTTATCAGATCGCATTTCACTATTCACTTTTCACGTACGATTGTATATTCGATATTGGCTCGCGCGATGGCGAAGTCGTTCCCATTCAAATCGCCTCGGGTCTTACGGCGACGCCTTACTTACGCCTTACTTCCGCATTACGTTGATTTTTAGCTCCTTCTTGAGAGTCGCGAGTTCGCCGAATATCGTCAACTCGTTGTGGATATTATTCGCACGGTTTTATCTTTATCCTTTTCTTCAGTACACCGGTATCGGGTCGCCCATTCTAGTCGTACATTCAAACCACTCTTGCTCCGTTTTTCCGCCGCCTTCAAACTATTCTTCCCACGGCGCCGATCTCCTTTAAAACGCTGTGTATTTGGTGGATCTCCGCTGCCGTTGGTTCTTCCACATCGCGAGATACGAGGCCAAAGAACTCGATCTACTGGGTAGGTACTAACTCTTCTCTACATATTTGGTGGTTCATTGGTGGGCAATCAATTTGTTAGACGATGGAAAAACATATACTAATTTAGCTGTTTACCTAACTACTATTAATTAATAATTTAGCTCGGACAGCTGAATGAGTTTGGTGGTACAAACGAAACCGTTCCTGTCTATGATGGTAAATATTATTTATTAGTTTTTTTCTGCAGGTAAAAATACGTGGGTGAGTTTGTGTGGTAGTTGGGTGGCGTGGGTAGTTTTTAAAATTTCACAGTTAGTGAGTCTGCAGACACTTGTACCACGAGCCCATGGTGGACGTATCGTAAGGTTGGTGAGGGAGGGGGCCTGGGGAATTAAAATAATTTCGGTCGCCATTCCGTGTCGCCCTCGCAGCCGCCTAATTTATATAGTCCACCAAATATCGATTTCGAAAATTAACCAATTATCACGTTTCGGAATTCCCTGTGTTTCGCCCGCGCCTACCGCGCCCTCCAATTGTCGAGTGATGTATGCGAGCGATAAAACGTCCCGTTGGCACTTTGGCGCTAATTCGCCTCAGCGGTGGGCGCACTTTTCAAGCGTTGTGCGCGCGCATGTACTCCACTGCACTCGTGGTTTGATTGAGTGGGTCTAACTGAATGATTCTTGCTAATAGGGTGAGACGGCTGGTTGAAAATTTAAAATGAATTAGTTAGGATTCATACTCGTCTGGAAATATTTGGAAAAGTCAGCGAAAGTTAGGAAAAATTCTAGACAGTTGATAAATCTTTTGTGAATTTCTTTTCACACTTAAAAAAATTTGCGCTGCGCGCGCTTTTTACTTCCTTTTACGTGATCCTTACATCCTCGCTATGTGCGTAATATTTTCTGTTCATGTGTTAAACTTTTTAAGAAATGTTCTCTGTGCATACTTTTAAGTTCAGTTCTCAATTTTATATTTGCAAACAGTAATCTCTTTCAAGCTAGAAAAAAGTGTTTAAGAAAAGATTATACGAATAAGACCCACGCACGCTTTTTGTTTAGAAAAATGCTTGGCGACTGTAATTTATTAAAAATAAAAAGTAGAGAATAATTGTTATTTTAACCAGAAAAAGTTAGGGATTATTTTGGTTAAAAATGTAGGTGAAAATTTCAAGTTTGGTCTGAGAATGTAAGGAAAATTGATTTTCAGTTTTCTATACGAGCCGTGTTAGTAAATCTATAAGTTCTATGCACTTAAAATTATTACTGCCAAATGTTATCGCCCTATGCTTAAAATACCTTCCATTGTACATGGCAGTCGGTATTCTTCCGACGCATTGTTTAGCCGCCACTGGGCGCGCGACGCACCTCGCCATTTGCCCATCACTGATTTATGACGGGTTCCCCGTTTTATCGAGTCGAAATAATACCTGACGATTAATAAAATTGGATAGCTTCACTGTGGATGACGCACGGAGAATCACCGAACCCATCGTTTCCCTCGGGAGCGGGCTCCAGTCAGTCGCTCGTCGCTCAGACCGGTGCGCCGGTGACATGCGCATGGGCGCCTCGCATTGTCACTGGATTCCGTTGTAGTAGTTTGCCGATGCTTTTTAGCAAAAGTTTTCGTCGTTCTAGTCGAGTTTATTTTCAATTTTTATTTTTGACAGCCTGCTGCGCTTTGTTTGGTCACGGGAGGTAGCTGTATCGTTAATCTGTGATCCGAAGTTGGGATGAAAAATTTCGAAATTTTTAAACATCTTTTTAAAAATTAGTATCTGATAATTAATGTAAAAAATTGCAAAAAAATGGTCGGTCAATTTTTTTTAAATTTCACATCAGTCACTGTGGTGACAGGAGATTATGTACAATAATTTTTGCTGTGGCACTATGAGAGGTGCACATTTTTGCCAGTACCCAGAATTCAAACAAATCATAGCTACTGAGCGGGTGGTCCCGGGTTCGATTCCCGGTGTTGGCTTACGTTTATTCGATCCTGCGGTACTGGAATGTGCCCCTCATAAATTGCCATAGCGAAACGAGGGGGGGAACAATAATATTCTGTAGCGCTATTCACTTCAGTGATCAGGAATAAAAAAATACTCGTTCCGGGAATGGAACCCGGTACCGCTGCCACCGCAGTTGGTTGCAGTGCCATCTGGGCTACGACTAGTCGTACGTACATCTAACAATTGATGGAATTTGCAGCTAAATCTCGATCGGAAACATTTCACCGAACTGTCGTCGTCTGCACTCTGCGATAGCTAAGGCTAAAATTGCTACCCCGGTCACTTTTTTATTTTTAAATTCACCGTAGCGCCTAGTGCACTACAGGAATACTGCACCCTCGTGTCTCTTTGGAGATATGTGAGGGGCAGGGAAGGGAAGGGAAGAGGGATGCAGCTAGAATAGCCAGACTGCAGGATCCACCCCTAAGCTCTGGACTCCCTAATGGAAGCTTAAGGGTGACGCCAGTACCCCAGGCTAACGAATAAACGAAAGTCTGAGCCGGGAATCGAACCCGGGATCGTTGGCTTCGTAGCATGTCCCCATACCCACTGAGCCATCGGTATTACCATTCCTCCAATTCCCTACCTCTAATTCCTTCAATTCCTTTAATCCCATTCACTCCCTCATACTTTAAGACACCTTAAATGCGCAAGCGCGGTGACAATTCTATCTAAAATCTAAATCTCAGTGAGGAGAATTTCCCCGAGGAAAAAAAAACATACATAAATTACATTTATGTCTAAGAACCTTGTTCACTGGACAGTCTCTCGTCTACTTGGTTAGCAGTTATTCTAAGTGTATAATAATAATAATAAACATTTCAAATATCTCCATCACTGTAGAATAATAACAATTATGTTGACCTTTTAGATGCAAACAATTTTCTACAACCCTTACACTTTTTCCTCTTAAATAGTGATCGTGGTGATTGATGTCTGACGGATTAACCTACGGGATCAAGCACAGAAGATGGCGACGCAGGACCAGCAGGCCAGCAGCCGCGCCAAGCTCATTCACAAACTCGGCCACCTCCTCGGCGGCTCCAGACCAACAGTGCTGATGTCACCACGCCAAATCCCCAGCGTAAAAACCGCGGCGATCCCGGCACCAGAATCGGTGGGCGGCGACAGTCGGTCCAAACTGATCACCAAACCCGGATACCAGCTTTACGTTCCCTCCGACGAAATGGTTGACCAATCCACAACCGGAACTAGCGATCCGCCAATGACCCCGTCAGACTCCACGCAGTCATCGACAAACCGAACAGGCGGCCGGCTCAGACTGATCCGTAAACTAGACCAACTGCTCAACCTGACCCCAGTGGAGGCTCCCTTCCTTCGAGGCCGACCTTGCAAGCGATTGTCCGATGACTCGACCCACCGATCCCTGAAATCGCCCCGAAATTCCAGCGACCCACCCGCCTTCTACTCAATGGCCGCCAATCAATTCGATTCGGCCGAAAATCGTCCGCCAGTATCTCAATCGTATCCACTGGAATCGAAATCCGAATCAGACGGAGTCAAAACTTCCAAATATAGCCCAAAGAGTTTACTGGGTAACCGAAAGTTGACCTCCATCGTGAGTGGCGCTGTAATCAGATTAACGGAAGTGGACACGCCCACCAAGCACGTCCAATTCGACGATGACGATCTCATCAGCCCCGGGTCAGATCAGCAGTCTAACACCATCCTGACCCTGGAGGACCAGACCCGCAGCGCCACCATGGACCACATGTACACGCCCGAATGCCGCCGCCAGTTACTAACAGCCGAGCTCGGTCAGGGCAACCCGGTCCAACGAGCCGAATCGTTCAACCTGCACCTCACCGAACTACTAGACCGTCAACGCCGGGAGTTATCCGAGCGGGACAAGCGGATCGCCAATCTGGTCCTGCATCGGAGCAGGCAGAACGCGACCATCGAGAAGCTGTCCGAGGAAGTGAAGTACTTTAAGACCTGCTTTGTGGCCGCTGCTAGGTACACTGGTGGCGAGGTGATAGGTGGGGTGGCGGCCGAAGAGATATCCGTTCCCGAGTTGTTGATCCAGAGTCAGGAACGGATTGGCGAGCTGGAGAATGAGCGTGAACAGAGTCTGAATGCGATATCCGTTTTGACTAACCAGCTCGCTGAATCCAAAGCAGGTCTGACCACGGCTAGAGAGCAGTTCGCGCGATCGCAACAAGAGGAGGCAGAGTCCACGAAGAAGCAGCTCGATTCGTACCGAGACAAGATCAAAGCGCAGGAGGCTCAGCTAAAGATTAAGAATCTGGCGGTGCGGAAGCTAGCCCAACGGGTTATAGCCTCGAAGATGGACGCAGCAAAGGTGGAGCAGCGGCCAGAGCCGGACGAATCGGTAGCCGATGAGAAGGCGATGTTACCGGAGGTTTATTACGTGTTGGTAGATCCTGAGCAGTTGCAGGCGGTCCAGGCGGCGCAGTCCGGTAACGATGAGGCTGTGGAGATGTGGCTGCAGCCGGCCGAGCCTCAGGAGGCTGTGGCCGCGCCGGTAGTCAACGAGGCTGCTAACAAGCAAGATGTGGACTCTGTGCGTCGTTCGTCGCGTCAACGGAGAGGAGTTAAGAAATTTGCGGATGAATTGTCCGCTTGAAATTATGGATCTTGGTAGAATAGTTTACAGTTAGTGAATGAATTTCTTTTTACCGGTTTACTTTAAAAATTTGTGGATGAATTTTGCGGAATTTTTTTTTTTTTTTTTTTTTTGTTCCAGATCACTGTAGTGAATAACACTACAGGAGGTTATTGTACCCCTCGCGTCGCTGCGGCGATATATGAGGGGCACATTCCAGTACCACAGGAATCGAACCCGTGACCATCCGCTTTGTAGTCGAAGACCATAGCCACGAAATGCGACTATGTTAGTGGTCGTTTGATGTGCAACCATGAGAATAGTATAATTTTTTAATTTTTCGATTAGGTTACGCTGAATTGAGACGGTTCAGAATAACTTTGTCACAAGATATTTATCTTTTTCTTATTTTTATCTGGTGAATGCTAATTTGGATAATGCGCGCTTGTTAAAAAAAGCATGTTTGGCCGCCTATACGTTTCGAATTTTAAAATTTACGCCGATAATTCTTAATACCGTACCTTCATGTATTGAAATTCATTCGTGGAAATCACTATATCCAGAGAAGAAACATTAAAAAATATGTGGTCTTAATTATTCTTTTTTTTTTTTCAGAAAATAATATGGACAATTGTGAAAAACTATTTCATTGATCATGCAAATTTTACCGATTTATGTCAATTGTGTCAGTTCCACATTTGGAAGAAATGTTTCCTGCCCAACTCCTGTTGGAAACAAGAAACTATAAAAAAAACTAGAATTCAGCAATTTTTTGTAATTAGTAAAGTATTTATTCAATAAACTATTCTTTTAAAGTAAACATTATTTTCCGATTTCTGTTGTTTTTGCGATGTTTTTTTTTTCAAAAAATTTTGACTACAAAATCCCGTACGAAAATCTACGACTAGTATATTTTCCAAAATGGAATGCTCAACAACTGGAATGATCAATTAACGGTGTTGGGATACAGTTCGACCGACCACTAGTTCTTCATTCTGGGTGGCAAGTTCAGATCGATTATTTTAGCCTGGTACACCTGAAATCGACAAACAAAATTTAAAAAAATTAGAAATATCCGAGAAAACCCGATTATTATTCAATTACAGAACCGTGCGTTCGATTCCCGGCTCGGGCTTTCGTCATTCGATCCCGAGGTACTAGTGAAAATGTGCCCCTCCACAATCTGCTCTTTAAGAGACAGAATTCCTGACAGTGATCCTGTCGTGATATTTACTTCAGTGATACCGATCATGAGTTGTCAAAAAACAAAAACAAAAGTGCATCGTTAATTTATCATTTTGTGCCGTTTGTATCACAATCTCGTTCATCGTTTCTTATTTTAATATTTGAAAAAATAAGATTAAAATAAAGATTAAATAAGATCTAAGATTAGGTGCGTGTTTGCGCATTCGTACATGAAAAATTACTAATAATTTTAGATTTCCATTCACCATGTATTACAATTATGCTTCAATTTTTAATTAATAAATTAGGAAGCCACTGTTGCGAATGTACAATTTTTAATGTCAAATGAATAGTGAATCAATTTTTTTTTATTAAAAACGGTGTTGAATCTGAAAGGTAGAGAGCCAATTTTCTTACATATCCGCAAGTGGCAATAAAGAAGACGACGCTGACCAGCAAGTGGATGTTGTACTTGGTCTGCTTGGAGTTGTAAGCCGCTTGCCAGGATCCCGCCGGCACGGGTAGGTCGTTCATGGTGGCCACTTGCACTTTCTCTCCGTAATGACCGTGGGCGTGGTCCGACATCAGACGGCTTCGCTGCCCTACGCAACAAACAAATTGATTATTACGAAGTGTAATACAATGAATGCAGCAAGCTGTAATCAAGACAATAAGTTGTCCCGTCTAGCTCTGTGGGTAAGGCAACCTGTTCCGGAGCGGGTAGAAGTATGCTTTACCCCCACACCTACCCAACCTAACCTATCCAACCATGTTTTAATACGGTATACCTACCTAACCTAACAGTAGAAAACATGGTTGGATAGGTTAGGTGTGGGGTAGCGCGTACTTGTCCCCAGCTGCCATTCCCTTCCCTTGCATTTTTTTTTAAACTAGTAGCTCAATTTAGAGATCATGTCACGCGGCATATCGACATCACATTGAATAAAATTAATTTATTTAGGTTAGGATGTAGGAAAATAAATACGGATCTCAAAATCAGCACACAAAAATGACCTTGAATGACCATGATACGTGCCTTGGGACGTACGGTTTAACTACTATTAGTTGATAGGTAATTTATTCCATTGCTCAACAGGTGGAATGGTTTCACATGTTTGACGTCATCAAATATATAAAAATGATAAGGTCAACAAGAATCTATCACAAATGACAACAAGTAGAGTCTTTTAATTGATTCATTGGCTAAACAAAACAATATGTCGTCTTTAGGCATACATGAGATCAAGTTTTTTAACCCTGGACTTCGTACTAGCCAAGGCTAGGTTTTAGCCCAAAGCCACGCCTCATCTTTTGCAAATTTCAGACCCTGGTTCACAACGCCTAGAACTTCTTAAAATAAAGGATACAAGTGAAATTGTGTACTCACTTCCTAGAGCAGCAAATGTTCTTGCAAGTACAGCTGACCTAGATAACATTTTTTAACGTTTTCTTGGCAAATGTTTCGAAGAAAAGTCGAGTATAGATAGGCACTCGAAAAAAAATAGTAAATATTCAATGGCGACGTTCACGCCCCAAGGACTTGATGACACCGCCACCTAGTATCAGAACAGTAAAACGCTAAAACCTGAAAGCTACTTATAAATGCTTATTGTTAAAGGCGCTTTGCTTAAAGATGATATGGCCGTGAGATCGCAGATTGGGGAGATAAATTCAACGAACTTAAGTAGAGTAGAGTGCCATTCCGGAATGCAATATTGGCCATTTAAAACTTTTCCAGCGCGTCATTTCAAAATTCCAAAATGCCTATATTTTTGAAAAGTTTTTCTGGATTACATCAAACTAAAACATTCGACGAAGGGCAGTTTGACTGATAGGAAATGTTTCTTTTCTGATTAACAATATGTTGTTACAATTGCCTCTAAAAATTCGTTTTGCGCTGAATAAATATTTAAAAGTTCATACCGAATTGCTTTACAGGGTTCAATAACGCCCTAGGACCCCGATTAATATCTACATACAGTTTAAATGAACGAGCGCAAGAACTCATTTTTAGAGTAATAACAACGCAGAATTTGGAGAATGAAACAATAATTCATTTAACGCACCTTTTTACGAATTGAGGCAAGATTAATCTATAAAATTTGTGGCAAATTATCGCATATTATCGTTTTCCCTTCGGGTGGCCTTGGGTTCAAATAAGTCCCCCGGGTTCCCCCCCCCCCCAAACAAATGTACTTACCAACTTGAAGGTCGTTCTTGGCAACTATCCAGCTATAACGTGATCGTATTTTGCACGTACGTACCTGCCTTCGAATTCCCATATATTATGCACCTGGGCAGAACTCCTCAGCAACCAATTGCCCAATGCCAACTCGCGTTACATTTTCTTCTCCGACTCACGTGCGCTCTACAATAATGAACACTCCCCTATACTATTCATTCATTGGTTACCTGACGATGGGCGTGTCCAATTATTTTAGTACGAGCGAGAGCATGACGAAAGAGCGGCGAGTTTGCTTTGATGTACGTGACTCACATCCAACTCGAGTTAGATATCACATTTTTTCGTGCTGACTTTCATTCCAGGAATTTCCACAGTTGATTTGAACACTTAGGATATTTAAACACTACATACGCTGTGGCCGAGAGGTAGCATGCTCTCTCACCAACCAGCGGATCTGAGTTCGATTCCCAGCGCAGCCGATCGTTTGATTGGCTCATGGTAGTGCGCGGGGGAAGGCAATGGCAAACCACCTCTGTATTCTACCCAGAAAATTCAGGGGGCTTCTGCTCCCTCAAGTCACCAGGTGTCGGGGGATCGAGGGTCGGGGTCCGGAGACGACACGAAGGACTTTAACAACAACATGTATTATCAAATAGAAATCCGTGCAGACACATTCGTTAATTCACCAAATAAAGCACACGAATCATTTTGAATTCAAATTGGCATAAAATATTTTATTAATACGTTGTTTCAATATACTGTCAAACAGGTTTAGCTTTTTTTTCCGCTTCGCAGGCAGATCGTGCACAAATTCCACATCGTCATTTTTTGTGTGCCCACATTATATCATTTCATAGGCTCGATTCCATAATAATAGAACTGTAGTAAATCTGACCAATATTGAAAATTATGCTCATTCATGATAATCAATCACACAAGCTGCGCCCTCTCGAACCGAGCTCTTTGGGTCAAAGGCATGCGTGAAAAAGAGAACAAAAAAAAAAAAAAACAGGAAACGTGCAGGTGTGGTGTTATCTAGCACAGGTGCTCTATTTATACACAAAAGTGATGCATTAAAAATTTTATTATTCAATTAGGTAATACGCGAGAGATTATTTAATTCGAAGTGAGAAGTAGCCATTTCTTGGAACGCTTCAAAATTGACGTTTGGGGGCGCCCAAAATCATTGCCATTTTCCCTGGGCCACCCAACCAGATTGTGACGTCATTGCCAAGACGTCACCATTTAGTTAGGTGGCCTCTTTTAAGCTGGTCATTGCTCCGATAAACTTTAAAATTAATAATTTTACAACAAAAAAAAGCAATGAATGAAATATTTTCGATATTGAAATAGTAGGGTGCGAGACAATTTCAAAAAACAAATTTAGATTTCCAGGTCCTCCATAGCTATTTTTTTTATCTTTAAGATGTAATGTACAAATACACTAGTTAAATAACTTTGGAGAAGCAGTCGAATAATGTGCTCTTTACAAAAATGAGGGATTGCAATAGTATCTTCCCTTAACTCATGAGAATCGTTTAATTTACAAAATGGTGAGCGTTAATGATATCAATAATAGTCCTACTCAGTGAGTCAAGCGCACATTAGCAGCTGACATGTGCAGTGATTGGCTTTCACGTGATTCGATAAGATCGGATTTTAGAAATATTCAGTGAAATGTACCTTCAACACCGTTCAGTCAGTCAGGGGACGCCTGGTTTTTTAACATAAAATAGTAAATCTTAAAATACAATCGTTAAACTTGATCACCAAAAAAATATAATCAAAGTTGTTTGGAGAAAAGGTGCAGAATCGAACTGCCATATTCCGGCAAAACAAACAAAATAGATATATATACACATAATATAATGTACGAGCACTTAAAAAATATTAACATAGTCACAATTCGACAGACATGAAAAATAAAAACAACAACACAATCACCAGTCAGGCCAACGTCTTCCACAACTATTGCATTTTTTTTCTGCACAAAAATGGGGCGGCGTAAAATTATTCCAGGATTCCAGAGATTCTTATCTTACACTCATCAGAAATTAATAGGGCTTCTCGTAAAATTATGCTGAACAAACCGTGCAATATTCAAATCACAAGGCGAACCTGGACAATAAAAATCGAATCTCTGTTAATAAAAATTGTGTTGGATTTCTCGTTTCGACAAATTATGCTTGAGAATCAAAATTTGGCGTAAAAAACATTAGTGTCCCGTATATTTGCGAATAGGTGGCTAGAATACCCAATAGAGTACAATATTATTTAAAACCAATTTATTAATCGCAATAAAAAATATTATTGAATTTGGTAATTGACGCACATCCTCGAACAAAATATAGAAAGACGAAACGAAAAAAAAAAAAATAATAAAATGATGATGACGATGAATGAAGGCGGGGAAAATATTATGCTTCTTCGAGACCTGGGCTGAATTTCGTACATGTACGTATATTATTATTAAATGCGTGTAAATATATAAATTAAAAACATTAACCACACCCGAAATTTGCCTAGTGCTTTGAGGGTGTGTGATTTTGTTGTGCAGTTGTAGAATAGACGTACATGGATGGATTTTATTTTTCCAATTTCACATTTCGATCATTACTTAAATTCTCACATCATTTTTTTACACATATGGTTATTTACAAACGTCAACTACCGATTAAAAAGCACCAATTTTAATTCGTAAACGAAAAATAGCAGCGTCCAAAATTTTTAGCAAAATTGGACGGAGCCGATTTCGATCAAGAATAACCGATTACCTTTTTCTCCAATGTTGTCGGAAGATATTCCAAAAGATATTCTAATTCACATTGTTTTTTTTTGGTAATTAACATGTATGTCGCAGCCGTCACTCTTTCTGGAACGAACAAACTTGTTCTGAATAAATATGTGAGTTGCTCGGAATTATTCTGCTAAAACCGTTAAAACTTTGGTGTTACGCAGGAAACTCTTGAATAAATGGTGGGAGTTTTTTCGTATTTAACAACCATTTAGTCGACATGGAAGGCAATTTTTAATGGGGTTAAAAATTAATTTCAGGTGTTTTAAGGGCTCCTGCTCTTCAGCTCTTGATGATTTCCGCCTAGAAAAATACGATTTACGCTTGTAAAAGGGTCACGGAGGTAAGGGGACTTTTTTAATAAGGAAGCGAAAGAAGCTTGCAAAAAAAGCATAGGAAAAAACACAGTCTCTGTTGCACACGTACTCGTAGATTGGTTGAGAAAAAAATAGAATGGACATTTTTTGTAAGCCTATTGTTAATTAATGACTGTCCATTAATTAGCTCGTGAGCTATCGTGGAAGACAAATTTCGAGTGGGGGGGGGGTGTCATAAAATTAATAATTTCTAATTGTGTATGCATGTGAAAAGTTTGCCAGATATGTAAGAAACGAATTTGATTGGTACGCAGTTTCATGGCATATGCGAACGCTTGTGGCCTTAGATGTCCACCGCATTGCCACCGACAGATGGCGCTAGTGGTACTGGTGAACTCTTACGTTCAGATAACGTTGTATGAGAGGTTAATTCAGACTTTAAAAAAAATAAGGGTTTATCTATTATTTTCATTTTAGAAATTTTAAGATTGTTTGCGTAACCTAAAATATACAGCTGGTGAAGCCAGCAATGTCTACTACCATGACGGTGCAAAATATTTGTTGGTGTTTGGGAACGCAGAAAGGCCACGACATCGCCAAGGTGAAATTGAGCGCCTGTGTGAGACTTGGCACTCTATCCACCCCCTCCCTCCCTCCCTCCCCCGTCGAATTTAGCGTATAAATGTCACATTTGCACATTGTTGGTACAGAAGAAAAAAAAGGAAAGTTTCTGAGAGGTTCCCTGAGGTGGAGGTAACTGTGGTGCATGGACAACCATTTGGGCCCCCACAAAATAGTTTTCTGTGCCGAAACTACAGGACCTGACCATTTTTGCAAAGGATTTAATTATACAATCTGTCTGATGACACAATAAAATAATTTACGTGGCAATCATTTCTCGTAATTTGACATTCTTTGAAATTTACGTTTCACGTGCTGAAAAAAAGTAATAAGCTACAAAAGTTTGGTGACGAAGGCCCCCGGGAAATGCGCGGAGTTACGCCACCAGATGGCGCCAGTCTTTTCGCGAGCATACTTAAAAATCGACTGTCGAAAAGGAGTTAAAATGAGCTTCGTTTGATTTAGCTAATCAGGCTAGGGAGGGATTGGGAAACAAAAACGCGGGTCGCTCCTAACTGCTTGTTCAAATAGTAATGATATTTCGACACCTTGTTTTCCTTGGCAAAATAATTTTCTTGGTAAAAACAGTTGAAAATAAGGAAATGATTCGTAAGAATTTGCTTCAAAAAACGTTTCCGAAAAATTATTCCATTTTCCGCTTGAGATTCGTACAACTTTAGATGAGTGAACAAAAAAATCACATTCTTGTTGTGTTCCAGAAAAAGTGACGCTATTGTTAAAATTAATTAAAGCATCCTTAATAATCAGTTGACGCCTGAATGTACAAAATACATGTTCTAGCCGAGTTATACCGTGCGATTGTTTTCATGTTCGAAAAAATATATCGCCACCAATCGACTTAAAACACAAAAGGCTATTTTGAATTTTGACTTTTGGATAACAGTCTGAATCAACGTTGGGTTACGTTTCGGCCGCTATTTTGAGAATTCGCCCCGAACGCCATTTTTCAAAATGGCGGCCAAGAACAGCAGTGTGACGTCATCGCTGTGTCGCAGAATCCCCGCAAGAGGGCGCGCCAATAGCGACAGGAAAAACATATTCACATGTCGTCTCATAATAATAATATTTAACAAACAGGAAGATGGGGTGGGCGAAGGAGAAAAGATTGGAAGAGGACAAAACAAAAACAAGAAAAACAAACAAAAAAATAAAACAAAAATTCACGAAATTATTCGTTGTGTGTGTTATTTATATTATAGTTGCTCGGCCACTCGGTGTCGTCGGTACCGTCCACGCCCTTGGCTAACCGTCATTCTATGTTGATTGTTTTGATGGACAGCATGCTGCCGGGCGGTCCTTGCATTTGAGACGACAGACTCATCGATCCGACCACGCCCATGTCCTTGGTTTTCACCTCTTCGCGTTTCTTGCCTTGCTTCCGTTCTTTCGCTCGCCGGTTCTGGAACCAGATTTTCACCTGTACATAAAAACAAAGGAGAAAGAATTTGGAATTAAGAAAACGGGCCATATATGTCAAACACAATTTCTTCACGTTAGCCTATCATTCTTATTTTTAAAGAAATTATTTTAAAAATTCATACAAGCTTGCGATACACTTCAAAATTACGAAAGAAAATACAGGCCTTCGTCTCAAAAAAATTCAAGAGACCCTTATATCATCAAATCGCAAAAGAATTCAGCCTCGTATTCGAACGAAACAAAATAACGACTAATCCAACAATGGCATGCATGTCTTCTACACACATCGAAATCACACCCTGAACAAAAAAAAAACGTTTCGTTCGCGTACAAAACAATGGTAGTAGAAAAATAAGGGGGAGACAAACAGCAACAACGAGTGGTCCATTGTTTTTCCCAAACATGGACATCGATCGTGCACACCCGATGCACGCGGGTGGGATAGGGGTGGGGGGCGTTGTCTGTACCAAAGTGCTGGCGAGACAAAAAAAAAAGTTGAACGCGCGACCGAAACACGAATGAGCGCCAATTAAAACTGCGCCCGTCACGATTTAGAGGACAGCTTACACCGCTTTTGGAAGACTCAAGATTGTTCTTGCTGACAATGAGGATTCCACCACCTCCCCTCCACTACCGTCATAGAGATTCGAATAAAGACGGTGGCTGAAATGCCGCCCGCCAATGACATCAAATGCTACCACGACATATGTGCCAAAGAAAAGAAGAAAAAAAAAAAGAAAACAACTTTGAGAATGGCCATCGGTTTGGCGGACTGTCACTGAAAAGCAGAAGGACCTTCCACAGTTGTCACTTAAAAAAAAAGGATATTTAAAAGAAGATAAAAGCCAATGCCAAAGCAACAAGGAAAATAACAAATTAATTAATTAAAATTGTACCAGGGTTAGTGAAAAACTATTTCTTTTTATCCTGTAACTGATCCCTGTAACTTTACTCCTGTAGCTGACGGATAAGAAGTGTATTACTATCACCCTCCATTCAACCAGATATAGTCAAATATTTTTTATGAGTTCCGTCCTGTTTCATGAAAGCTAGATAAACGTTTTCCATGACACAAATATTTAATTAAAAAATTATACTAAAGTGAGTGAAAAACTAAGTATTTTTTATACTTATTTCAACGAACTGCGTGCTCTGTATTTAAGAAAAAAAATATATTCTTGACCCTGTGAGCTTGGTTCTTATTGTATGCTCGCTCTCGGGGCATTAAAAATTAATATCGTGGAGAATCGAAAACGCTAATGAGAGAATATCTCCGAAAAAGAAACGTGCAAAGCGGTATTTGATGCATGCGTAATTTAGACATAAGCTCCATCAATCCTCATGGCATCCCCCTTAACTTGTCGCCATCGAGGCCCCACCCAACCATTTCGGTCATGAGCCGCCAGAGAGTGGCGTGACACGGACAGAAGGTGAGACTGGTAGCCTTGATGGCCGTTTGGAGAGCTGCTTGATCCGCTGCTGTTTTTAATTAGCTGGCCGCATCAACAAGAATACTCCAGCGAGAGATGCAGTGGTTATTTGCGCTGACGGTTGGTTGGTTGGAAATGTTGATGAAGCTGCTGCTGGCGGTCATGCGTCACGTTCGAAAACCGGTAGCAGCGGAAAAAAAACAATGGGGCAGAATTGGGCACGGCATGTGAGGCCGGTTGAGCAATCCGGGAGCTAGCTACCTGGCGCAATAGCAACCCATCCGTGGAGCTTCCATGAGAATGATTTTTGGAGAGAGTCCAAACTCTCGTTGAGTTTAGCCTAGTAATTAACTGATGGTGCATTATTTTTTTGTGGGGAAATTCTCTTCATCGTAGTGAATATCACAGCAGGAGATTCTGCACTCCACTTATTGATTAGGGGCACATTTTGAAAAATACCTCGTGATCGCATCATTTTTAGATGTAGATGTAGATGGGGTAATTGCCGTGCCGAAGCATTTTGGCAAGATGTGGGGAAATATTTTTTTTTTAAATCACCGTAGTGCCTAGTGCACTACAGGATTACTGCACCCTCATGTCTCTATGGAGATGTGC